>CM040239.1:258781685-258932086 GCA_022545495.1 Chrysanthemum lavandulifolium
AACACCAAAGAAGGGTGAATCCTAAAATTCATGAGGTTATCAAAGCGAAGTCATAAAACTTCGATCTTGGATTGATTTACCCTATTTCGGATAGTCCTTGGGTGAGCCCGTTCATTGTGTGCCCAAGAAAGGTGGCATTCTTGTCGTTGAAAATGATGAAAACGAGTTGATTCCTACTCGATTGGTTACGAGGATGGCGTGTTTGCATTGACTATCGAAAGTTAAATGAAGCCACCCGTAAAGACCACTTTCCTTTGCCTTTCATGGATCAAATGCTTGAGAGATTAGCGGAAAGCGAATACTATTGTTTTCTCGATGGTTTCTCGAGTTACTTCAGATACCCATTGACCCCAAGATCAAGAAAAGACCACATTCACATGTCCTTATGGAACATTTGCTTACCGACGCATGCCTTTCGGCTTATGCAATGCTCCGGTACATTCAAAGGTGTATGATGGCCATTTTCCATGATATGATCGAAAAGACTATGGAAGTCTTTATGGATGATTTTTCGGTCTTTGGGAATTCTTTCCAAACATGTCTCTCCATTTGGACAAGATGCTTGAGCGTTGTGA
The DNA here is from genome assembly GCA_022545495.1 of Chrysanthemum lavandulifolium. Classification (NCBI taxonomy): domain Eukaryota; kingdom Viridiplantae; phylum Streptophyta; class Magnoliopsida; order Asterales; family Asteraceae; genus Chrysanthemum; species Chrysanthemum lavandulifolium. Next base: position 258,782,261 of record CM040239.1, read on the forward strand.
AACCACGAACCTTTGTCTAAATTGGGAGAAATGTCACTTTATGGTCAAAGAAGGCATTGTCCTTGGCCATAAGATCTCTAAGAAAGGGATGGAGGTGGGCGAGCTAAAGTTGATGTTATTGCAAAGCTACCTCCTCCCACAATATCAAAGGAGTAAGAAGTTTCCTTGGTCATGCGGTTTCTATCGTCGTTTCATTCAAGATTTCTCGAAAATATCGACCTATGACCGACTTCTTGAAAAAGATACTCCGTTCATCTTCTCTAGTGAGTGCGTTGAAGCTTTTCAAATTCTTAAGAAAAAGCTCACGGAAGCACCAATTCTAGTTGCCCGATTGGGACCTACCATTCGAGCTTATGTGCGATGCAAGTGATTTCGCCATAGGTGCGGTCTTGGGGCAGCATAAGGCTAAACATTTCCACCTATACACTATGCTAGCAAAACTTTGAGCGAAGCTCAAGCACATTACACCACTACGGAGAAAGAATTACTAGCCGTGGTGTATGCTTTCGAAGTTTCGCCATACTTGATCATGTCCAAAAGCATAGTGTATACGGATCACTCGACCATCAAATATCTTTTGCTAAGCAAGATGCAAAGCCGAGATTGATCCGATGGGTTCTCTCCTACAAGAATTTGATATCACCATCCGTGATAAAAAGGGCGAGAGAACCTAGCGGTGACCATCTTTCCGTCTTGAAAATCCTCATCAAGGTGTGCTCGAGAAAAAGGAGATATGCGAAACATTTCCTCGAGACACTTAATGTGGTATCTCATCGTGAGATTCGAGTACCCATGGTTTGCCGACTTTGCAAACTACCATGCGGGTAACTTTGTTGTGAAAGGATGTCGTCCCAACAAAGAACAAATTTTTCAAAGATGTTAAGCATTACTTAAGGACGACCCTACTTGTTTAAAATCTGTGCGGATCAAGTCATCCGGCGGTGTGTTCACGAACAAGAAGCATTTGAAATTCTCAAGGCTTGTCATCATGGACCACGGGGACATAATGGCCCCGAACTACACCGCCAAGAAGGTGTTTGATTCGGTTTCTATTGGCCCACAATTTACAAAGATGCCCATGATCTCGTCAAATCTTGCGACTCTTGCCAACGTCATGGTAACATCTCTAAAAGAGATGAAATGCCTCAAATGCCATTCAAGTGTGCGAGATCTTTGGCGTATGGGGCATTGACTTTATGGGGCCGTTCCGTCTTCTCGGGAACAAGTATATACTCGTGGCAATCGATTACTTGTCTAAATGGGTGGAGGCGAAAGCACTACCTACCAACGACGCCCGAGTAGTGGTGAAGTTTTAAAGTCTCTCTTTGCCCGCTTTGGAACTCCTCGTGCCATCATTAGTGATCGCGGCACACACTTTTGCAATGACCAATTCGCAAAGTGATGCTTAAACACTGGTGTCACCCACCGTCTCTACGCGTATCACCCACAAACTAGTGGGCAAGTGGAAGTTTGAACCGTGGTTTGAAAAGAATCTTGGAGAGGACCGTAGGTGAAAATCGTGCCTCTTGGTCGGACAAACTTGAAGATGCACTTTGGGCCTTCCGTGCATTACAAAACACCCATCGGTGTACCCTTACAAGCTCGTGTATGGAAAGGCGTGTCATCTCCGATCGAGCTTGAGCACAAAGCCTATTGGGCCTTGAAGCATGCAAATTTCGACCTCAAGTCCTCGGGTGATCATCGGAAAGTTCAACTCAACGAATTAAATGAACTCCGTAATGAAGCCTACGAAATTCTTTGATCTACAAGGAAAAGACTAAGAAGATCCATGACTCAAAGATTAAGAACCGCGTTTTCAACGTTGGTGACCGAGTCCTTCTTTTCAATTCTAGATTGAAGATCTTCTCGGGAAACTTAAGACCCGTTGGACTGGTCCATTCACCATTGCCAAAGTTTTTCCATATGGCACCGTCGAATTATCTCAAACAGACGGGCCAAACTTCAAAGTGAATGGACATAGGTTGAAGCACTATTTTGGAGAGGACATTCCCCCTGTGGTTGTCCCGGATCTTCAAACTTTCCCCATGAACCAATGAATGCGGGGATCGAGTCAAGCTAGCGACTCGGTAATCAAAAACAGTAGCATGCTATATGGGTTTTCACCCATATTTCTGTCTTCTTACCTCTTTCTACCAACCTAGTGTGGGGGGGCTGCCCACATGTTTCAAAAAAAAAAAAAAAAAAAAAAAAAAAATCTTCTTTCTAAATAATGGCGTAATATTTCCCTTTTCGTTCTTTGTTTGACATAACAGTAGGTACTTTGAATATTGAGGACAATATTCATTTCTAAGTGGGGAATTCTCACGAATTTTATCATATAATTATACAAATTCCCGTTTTTGGCCAAAATTTTTTTTTTGGAGTAAGTGTTTTACACTTTCTCATTTGGTTATCATCCGCCATGTACGTAAGACTAAAGGATTGGCTAATCCAGGAGCAAACGGCTCTTGGTAAAGATATCTCAAACCGTTTATATGGCTTGCAATTTGCCCAAAATTGTATGGTTCTCGACTCACCATATCCTAAAAAGTGAAGAGTTGGCTAGCCCGCAAGGTTATGGCTTGTGGTAAAGCGATGGAAAAACCATAATTGGTAATCGACTCACCAAAGATAATATTGATAATTTATCTAAGAGTTGGCTAGTCCGAGCAAGCGACTCTTGGTAAAGACAAGATCAAATCCGTTGAAAGTCGGTGGTTTGCTCAAAATCACATGGTTATCGGTGTACCATGGTTCTTACTTGAATGAAACATTTGGCTACTCCGAGTAATGGCTTTTGGTAAAGAGATTAAAATCCATTATGTTTTCTCAAATCATTGCTAGGGACTAGCAATATCTCAGTGTGGGGGATTGATGAGTGTGTAAATACTCATCATTTTTAGTCAAATCTGAACTGCAAAACGGTTAAAAAAATGCTCAGAAACGCATCAAAACACTGAAAATATTCCAAAATTACATTTTATATGTTTCAGATGCAAAATGTTCAAAAACAGATGAAAAATGAGCAAAGTTTGCATAATTGGCAGTTTCAGTCCCCCAAGTTTCATAAATTGTCAAAAACAGTCCCTGAGCACAGAATTTCAAAAGTAAAGTCATCAAAGGTCCTTTTAAAATCAAAAGTGGCCAAATTTAGTCCTTTGGTGAAAAATATCAAAAGTTTGAAAATTACAAAATGGTCCTCCAAGTTTGAAAATTGGCAAAATTAGCCTCGAAATTGCAAAATGGCAATTTTGGTCCCTATACTTTTGAAGTTTGTCATTTTCAGCCCTTGGAACAAGTTTGATAAATTAGCCTAGGTCCCTGGGTTTAATTGGCAAATGAAGTCCTTGTCAATTATTAAACCCTTGTAACCATTTTGACCCTTACCCACTCGACCCCTGTCAAAAGCCTTTTGGACCCCAGGTATTAATCGCCCAAGTCAAACAGAGGTTTGACTTATCCCAAACCCGCAAAACACTCATCCTCTCCACTCGATCTCTGCAACCAGCTCTGCACACTCAACCTCCCCATGCCTTATCTCTTTCCCCCTCTCAATAATCATCACACCCACATCACCCCCTAGTAGCTTAAAACAGAATCCTACAATAAATTGGCATTTCCACCAATTTTGATCGTGTGGCTAAAATGAGTTCTAGCCATCCAAGGGCTCAAAGGACTGATGGGATCCACTCAGAAGGTGAGAGAGAAGCAAGTGGAGCTATAAAAAGAAGAAAGAAGCCATATGAGAGTAGTTAGTTTATATAAAAAATCTTCTTAATGTCGTTTTTAAGCTTAACATGTATTAACTAGTTTTCATTTGTATTTTTCAGTTTATTTGTATCAAACAATAGCATTCAAGTGATTTGCAACTTTGTTTAAGTTTTATTTCAAGTTAATGTTCATTTTTATCTTTTAAAGCTTACTGTTGAAATTGTCAAAGTCAAATTATCATTCAAAAGCTTTATCAAGCTCATTTCTCAAAGATAAATAAGCTTAAATAAACTTAGCATAGCTTTGTACAAGCTTTCATTCAAGTTCTCATTCATTTTGACATTTGGTCAACAAAAGTCAAACAGGTGATCAAATGGCTATGGAAATGGTACAGGGTTGTTGCAAGCTTGGATGTGGGTTCAAAATGGTTTAGTATAGTGGAATTTTGGTTTGGTATTGGCCTACATCAGTTGGAGGATTGTGAGTGATTTTTTCATTTTTTTCATGTTCAAGTTAGTTTTTGCACTTTTTTGCTTATCTTTATATCTGTGGTCACAAGTGTACTATATGTGTTTATATAGTTGTAATCTGATAATGTAAGCTTAATTTAATCCTCATTACAAGTTGGATAAGTGTTTATGTCAGTTTTAGTTTGCAAATCAATTTTTAAAGGGGTGTTTGGTTACGCTTAGTTATCTGTCTCTTAAGCATTTACAATGGTTAATCTCTTTGGGTCATGTCTCATTAAGTAGAAGCAAACTCACTTGAGTCAACAACTTGACCGCAACACCTAAGAAGTCAATATTTAACTTAAACACGCTCTAATATACTCACTTGTTGGATTTTAGGATTAGCAATCCATGGTTTTGTGTTTAGAATCACTAAATACACTTGCATTACACTTATAACATCATATAACATTAATCTCGGTGGTAAAATTGAATCCAAAGTTGAGAAAAGTCAAAGTTTGAGTTCATGTTCAAAAGTCAAAACCGAAAACTGCTTTTTGAGCCAAATTCAAGGATTTCTCTAGGATTCATTTTAGGTCTTATTCTTTGAAACTTGTTGTTCTATAAACTTCATTGGTTCTCTTGCTTATTTGCATTTTCTGATTTTGTCATTTTCTAAAAGCTTCAAACAAGCTTGTGAATGTGAGCTTTTCTCCCCTCCATCGATCTCGGTGATCACGAGATTTTTCTCGATTCAGGTGCGGCTTGCACAAGGCTCAAAAGAGCTCCCCATGGTCCGGTTTTGGTTTACTGATTAGCCACCCAGGTCCTCTTGAGGTTCCCATTTGTGGTTTTCTGTTGAGCTTATTGTGAAGCTTGTGTATAAGCTTAAAGTGGTAGCTCGAACTGGTTTAGCTATTTAGTTCAAGTAATCAAATCTGTATAACCCGCAAATCAGAGTGTTTAGCTTGTTGAAACTTATTGCATTGTGGTCATTTTAGCTTATCCAAGCTCGCTTAAGTGTGGTGGTCTTTAGGTAACTTTTGGCTTATTGGAAGTGCTTATGTTAAGCTCTTTCCACATCGGCCTTAAATTTTCCACATAAGCACCTACTTTTCTATTTTTCCTTCATTCCTAATATTATTTTAGACTTTTCCTGAAATTTTCAGATTTTTCTAAGTAGTTTTGCTATTTTTCTCAATTTAAATTAGTTTTTAATCATTTTTAAATAGCTTTTAATATAAAAAATTAGAAAAAGGTTCAAAAAAATAAGTTTTCATTTTTCTTAGGCTTAGATAAATATAAAAAGGCAAAAAAGTAATTTTCTAGATTTTTCATAGTTTATTTGGTAATTTTTAATAATTTAATTAGTTTTAAATAGTTTAAAATTCCTAGAAAATAGATAAATAGTCACAAAAATACAAAAATAGTTTTTAAAATTCTCTTTTGATATTTTAGACTTTTTCATTTCATAATTTTATTTTTCTAGCTTTATTTCCTAATTTCTTGTATTTTAGGTAATTATTTAATAGTTAAAAATAGTTTTTAATTAATAATAATTAGATAATTAGTTGTAAAATTAATTTTATTTTTCTTAAAATTTTCTTATATCATTAGGTTTATAAAAATAAAATTTTCATATTTTTAGGGTTAATATTGTATAAGTTTCACGTTTTTGTTTCAGACGTTCACGTAGTTTTTAATTTAAACGTAAGTTTTAGGTTTTAAACGCTCATCACTTTAAAAATAGTGATAGCGTTTATTTAATAGATTTTATCTTTTAGATTTCCTTTAATTTGCATTTAAGTCATTGTAATTTGTGGCTATTTACGTAGTTATAATCATAAATCAAATCTCGTATCCATTCAAATCTTCTCGATCACTAAACGATTGATAATCCATTGCACAACTCATTGGGACATAACGACCGGGAAACACTAAACTCCTCGGATCTTCATTGATTTCGTGCTTAAGCGCTTTTTAAGTTTTCTTACGCTTGCGTGAGAGAACTTAGACAGTTTCTTGCAGATCGACCACCTAGTAGTGGGCAATGGTCATATCTCCTGAGCAATTGGCCTCTACCGCCATTCAAAACTACCGAACGGTGACTACCAAAGAACTATGCATGCATACACTTAAAATAATTATGAAAGTAAAGGTAAACATAAGCAGAACAATTAAGGAATCATAAATAATTAGCACCAAAGGGTGCTTAGCAGCTCATATTAATCATGCACATCAATTCAATATTCAAAGGTGCGAAATACATGAATAGAAACTAAAAGAAATAATAAACGCTAAAGCTTATCGTGAATGGTGTGACTTCTCCTTTGGAAGCAACTCTGTATGCTTCCCTATACCTTCCTTGAGTATTTTCCCACGGTCTCGAGTATTGTGTGTGGAATGGGATGATTAGAAATGTTGGAATTAGTGGGGTATTTATAGGCCGTGTCGGGTTACGGTAACAAAAGATGAGTTACGCCGTAACCTTCATTCCGTCGTAAAAGCACTAGATCACGCTAGTTACGGTGCACTAATAAGTGGTTACGCCGTGGTATTCAATAAACACGTTACGTCGTAAGTGATGCGGTGATTACGGCGTGAAGTATCGCCGATGGAACCTCTTTTGACCTAATGGAGTTACGCCGTAATCTTTGGAAGGAGTTACGTCGTAACCTCTTGATGAGTTGGACTTGAGGTCACGCATAGTTACTGGCGTAATGTGAGAGACGAGTTCGCCGTAAACTCTTCAAAATAAGCATCTTGTGATAAATCCTAAGTAATGTTTCCATTTCGCGTCTCTTTAACTCGATGCTCGCAATTTACTTGAAAGTGTAAAACAATGGAAAACAAGCGTAAATCCATATAAATGATATAAATAACGAGCATTAACGGGAAATTGACACTTAATATTCGAGGACTATTTGATGTTATCAAATATCCCCCACTTGAACTCTACTTGCCCTCAAGTAGACCTTATTAGATAGATTCCTAAAAGATATCTCCCAAAACACGGAAAATATGAGTTTACAAATCCCTTATGCTAGAATAAAACAAAGCCGAACACCTCACGAAGGGGAACAAACACTCAAATCTCTCAACTATTCTAAGTGTCAATTTCGGGTGATCACTCAATCGCACAGTCATAGCATGTATTCTATCATAAGCTTGGCGGTTACACAAATCTCCACCATTGGAGTTAAGGGCTAAACAATTCTCGAAGGCAATATGGGTAGACACGACAAAGGTTAAGGGTAACTCGTCACTACTAACATGTCACGGTGAAGTGGAAAAATCAATGACACATGACCAAATCCATGGCCAAGACACCAAAGATTGCTCATTGCATCACTAGACATGCTTCATGACTAAAGGGTAGGATAAGACATGGGATGTATAATTGGTGTAAAATGAAAACAAGCGGTAGTCTATATCTATAACTAAGTCATCACCACTTACCGTCCGCCCAAAGTTCAAGCTTAGAAGTCTAGAGACCGGATCATGAAATGCAAGGTAGATGTGTCATTAGAGGACGTCGTGATGGGCACACTACCTTTTCTTCTTCAGTTGGTATTACTCCAACTCCAATCTTCAAATGTGACCGAGGTGGCTTCCTCGATACTAAACAATAAAGCTCATACTATAGTGCTTATAACATTGCACTTTACAAAATCATAACTGAATCAACTATTTATTATTTTTTTTTTGAATCATAACTAATAACATAACATCCCCCCACTTGAGATGAACAAAGGGAATTCGGGGGGTCTTCAATGATCTTCATAATTGTTGTCGATGAAAGCGTGATTTCCAAACCTTTCCACTCGAACCTTGAACTCGGAAAATGATGACTTCCCAATTACAAATAAAGACTACGGGGTAGGCTAAGGTGTAAGGTGTAATGAAACAATATATTGGGGTGAAAAATGAAAGGAATGGCTCGGAAGGGTGTATCTAGGGGTATCTTGCACTAAAGGTGAGTGCAACAAAAGGGTTTCACAAGGGGTCGAAAAGTCGAGGTTACTAATCGATAGACTCACAATGGTAGGTTGTTTGGGTGATAATCCTATAATCGCTTCTAAAACCGAAAAGTCCAAATACATCGAGCTAACTCAATATACCTCGTATATGGTCTCGAAATGATGCAAAGGCCAAGTTCTAAAGTTTACAAGCTACCGCACACTCATAATTCGGTGGATTTGGGGTAAAATATTGAAGCGGATAAGGCTAATCTCACCATGTAATATCAAGGGTTGTATGTGCTAAGCTAAGGTCTAATCTAGTTAGGTTCGGAAAAACATGTCAAAATATAAAAAATGGCATAATTTTTCAAAATAAACTAGAAAAATGAGAAGCGAAATAAAGTTCAAGATATAATTCTACTCCGTCCCCCACTTGAATTATACAAAGTCCCTTTTGTACTAGGCATTAAAATAAAGGTGAAGAAAGGTAGAACTAGGCGAGAACTTCAATTTTCTTGCCAAAAGAAGAAGGCCGAGAGAAAGGATCGTGCCTTCGTTAAAGTGTCATGAGCAAACTTCAATCCACGAAATCACAATACCGACAAGCATAATTCTAAAAAGAAAAATAAAATGAAAAAACCAAACCTAACTCACTTTTGTAGGAATCACGGTTGCATTTAGCGAATGCAACAAGCCTTTAAACCACTTGGTGTCCCAGTGGACGAGTGAAATCTCGTGAGGGTTTACGGGAACACACCCACAAAGTTCATTTAAAAACTAATACAAGGTTCTTGTGTTTTAAAATGAAAGAATTAAAGTAGAGGAGAGTTACGTCGTAACTCTAATAAGAGAGTTATCCGTAACTTACAAAACACGGTATGGTGAGAAGCGAATAGTTACAGCGTAACCAATCGAGATGGTATTACGCATGGTGGTAATCGTCAAGAATTCTGCTGCTAAAATGTTGGTTACGTCGTAATCACCAAGATGAGTTCTGTAGTAACTTTCTGTTTAAATCGACAAGCTACGCAGATAATTACTTTATTGTCTCCTGCAAAATGGTTAGAAAACACAAACCCAACAGAAAGGAAATAAAAATAAAAGAAAGGGATAATTGGGGTTGTCTCCCGAAAGAGCACTTTTCTTTATTCTGATCTTTAAGTTAGACTCGAGCAGGGGGCTCAATGGGGTCTTTGAGCTTGTCCCACTTCATCCACGTCTTTTATTAAGTTGCGCCTAACCCATCCGACATTTGTTGCGGTCTTGCGGTATTCTTTGGTTTCAATTTTCCGTATCTTGCAAAATTTTTCTTGAGCCCCAAATGGTATCGCGTAAACTCAAAATTTTTAGCTATAATAGGAGGTGGCCTTTTAAATGGGATGCCAAGCTTGCATCTTCGTTTCTCGTGTATCTCATCATCTGGGTCGATGAAACCGTCTTCGCCTTGTAACTCGAGATAATCGAAATTATTATCGAATCGGAATCTTCAAGTTAGTTAGAATATGTACGCATTTTCATTGTTTACAGTCTTTGGTGTCATCAATGGTTCTTTATCGAGAACTTCGTTGTTTGGTTGATTTTACTCATGCAACCTTCCCAGATTTTCTTTTTGGTAAGCGTGTCAATTTTTCCGTGTTTGATTTTGATCCACTCGTCGAATCCGAGATCATCGGCCAAGGCGGTTCTATTCTTCGAATCATTAGTCGAATTCAAAGGATTCGTCTTCCCCACTCTCTCGATCTTGCTTCCTCCATCACATTCATACTCAAAAGGGTTGCGGGAGGCCCAAAGCGTTCCGTTCTTTGGTTTTAATTTGTTCGCACGGTGATTCCTATCTCCTTTGTCATAGTCATCTTGAAGGAATATCATCGAGGGTTTAATGGTTTTCCTCGAAGAAAGTGTTTCTCATATTTCGGTTCGATTCACGAGCGAGTTGAATTAAATATCGCGTCCCGAACCTAATGGAATACCAATCAACGAATGATAGATTTCCAAAATCAACGTCGTGTCTCCCGGACTCATTTAGGCATATCGATGCCGTTCTTCACATTCCCTTTTGCACTAACGTGGGAAAATCACGAAAAGGATTGCACCATCATAAGTCCTGTTGTTCCTGGTCCCCTAAGCCGTGGGCATATCCAAACTTCGTTGCAATAATCACGAAACGGATTGCACGTAGGCCAAGCGTTAGTGATCTCATCTTCAATGATGAGAAAGGGTTTGCGAATGCTTGATGGGTGGCCCTTCCACTTCGTTAATTGAGAACTTGGCTACCCTTTCTTCGTCATTCGAGTAGTCCATCCGTATCATCATCCTCTATTCTTTCTTATCAACACCACCATCGCAGGTTTTCGAGGATCGCATGGGCCTGATGCGTAGCATTCCCGTCATCAATTGCAATACTTTTACACCAATGATTCCTTCTTTTGTTGTTGTTGTTGGTGTCTTTGCTAGAATCGGGTTACGCCTGTATTACAGAGTGTGATTCTGACGTAATTCACTTTCGCCATCGGTATCAGACTCATTAGAGCACTTGTTGTTGTCGAGAACACGACGCACATATAGAAGAGTTTCTCTTTTGTTCTTCGTTCCTTCTTTGAACCTCGTCGCCAAGCTTTCGGTTAGAGTTTCCAAGTTCTTAAGTGATGTTTCGTGGGACGTGAGGTTTTGTATGTGTTATCTTGGAAATTCTTAAGCCATTCTTCTTGCTCCGTTTGCCTCTTGGTAGTGTTTACAAGGTACTTGTTGATAATCCCTTCCGGTTACCTCTTCTCTCATTACGCTCATGTCGGTGGGGTCCTCCACGAAACCCATTATGATTATCCCCGTAGAAGGACCTATTCTCCCCGTATTTAGCTTCCTCGATCGTATCTTTCTTGTCGTTTTTAGGACATTTTTTAGTCAAATGTCCCCTACCATAGTTTTCGCAGCCGACTTGGATGGCATGAACAGTTTCTTTGATTTTTAGCATATCTCTTCCAAGATTTTCAAGTTTACTAGCAATGTTGCCAATTCAATCGAGACTTACGCCTAGGTTTCTTTTACTTCCTCCGTCGTGCCATTTTTGAGAATGGTCCGCCATTTCTGAATATGGCTTCATTGCGATAGTAGGGGTCATATTCGGGATAGGTCCTTGATAATCCGACATATCATCTCGTAGTTACATTTATTCCTTTGTAGAAAATATTGACCTTCTGTTGGTTATTAAGATCATTGGTAGGACACTTATAAAGAAGATCGTGGTATCTGTCCAAGCTTGATCTGAGTTTCATCGTTTTCTTGTTTGAAATTGTGGATCTCAAGAGTTGATTAGAAATTTTTGATGGTGGGCAATATCTTTGGATAAAGTGTTTCTTAAGTAGCGCCCAAGTATTAGCGCCTGTGAACAATCTTTCGATCCATCTTTTGTTGCTCCGGTTAGAGTCATAGGGAAGACCACGAGCATATGACATCATGAGACACGCTCGGAATGTTGAAAAGGCTAGCGATGTATAGGCCATTTTCAATGTGCTCATATCGTCTTCGTCTCTGTTTCACGAAAAGGGTTAGCGCGAAGCTCCCTCATAAATTGATCTTTAATCTCAAAGCGAATATCCGCTCCGATTGGGTCTTCGAGACCCGGCCCTTGATCGACTCTAGTTAATGCCAAGTATTCCTCAAGAGTGAGGTCATCGATGTTAACCACTTCCATGGTGCACGAAAACTTGAAATATGATTGTGAAAAGTTTAAATATGAAAGGAAAGACTTAATATTAATCCTAATATAGCTCCCGGCAGTGGCGTAAAACTTGATGCGGGTTTTACTAACGGGTCTTAATATTTATAGTGTCTCGCTATACCTATGGTCTACCCTAATTCACTAGCAGGCGTGTGCCCGGTCGTGTGTAGTGTAGTAAATGGTAAAGCGAGGTCGTCCCAAGAGCTATGTGTGTGGATAATTACTAAGTCTAATTGTCACGAGAATATAAATGGTTTGATAGGGTTTTAATTAATTAAACTACGAATCACGAATATAAAAGCAATTAAATGGTAGAAAGGAAATCAATAGAGGAATAGTGGTGCTAACCTAGTTAATCCTCCTAACTAGTTATGTCTACATCTACCTACTTCCAATTACTTGGTGGGGTCAAACTCGAGAGGACAACATTTGGTTAATTACGCCCTAACCTATCAGGCAAAGATGCCACCACAGAGAAATCGGCGCACCATCATAAGTCCTGTTGTTCTGGTCCCTAAGCCGAGTCATTAAGTACCGCTTCATGCTAGATTCTAAATAGTGAGTGCCCGGCCGTTAGGAACTTAGACACTACACCCCCAATTCTTAAGTTCATCCAAGCGATAGGTGATCGGTTGGTCAAATCGCACAAGTAGAAAGGGTGTCGGGTTGGTCATATCTTACCCTTCTCGTCTCGATCCGCTCACCTAGGGTCGGGTTGGTCATATCTCCTAGGCAATTGGCCTCTACCGCCATTCAAAACTACCGAACCGGGGTGACTACCAAGAACTATGCATGCATACACTTAGAAATAATTGTATGGAAGTAAAGGTGGCATAAGCGAAACAATTAAGGAATCATAACTAGGCTAGCACCAAAGGGTGCTTAGCCGCTCATATTAATCATGCACATCAATTCAATATTCAAAGGTACGAAATACATGAATCGAAAGTAAAAGAAATAATAAGCGCTAGCGCTTATCGTAATGGTGCGACTTCTCCCTTGAAACTGCTCCGTATGCTTCCCTAGACCTTCCTTGAGTATTTTCCCACATTCTCGAGTATTGTGTGTGGAATGGGATGATTAGAAATCTTTGGAATTAGTGGGGTATTTATAGGCGAGTGCGGGTTACGGCGTAACAAAGATGAGTTCGCCGTAACCTTCTATTCCGTCGTAAAAGCACTAGATGCGCTAGTTACGGTGTAACCTAATAAGTGGTTACGCGTAGTCTTCAATAAACACAGTTACGTCGTAAGTGATGCGATGAATTCTGGCGTAAGTATCGGCGTGGAACCTCTTTTGACCTAATGTAGTTACGTCGTAATCTTTGGAAGGAGTTACGTCGTAACCTCTTGATGAGTTGGACTTGGGATCACGCAATAGTTACGGTAATGTGAGAGACAAGTTATGCCGTAACCTCTTCAAATAAGCATACCGTGATAAATCCTAAGTAATGTTCCATTTCCGAATCTCTTTAGCTCCAATGCTCGCAATTCACCTGAAAGTGTAAAACAATGGAAAACAAGCGTAAATCCATATAAATGATATAAATAACGAGCATTAACGGGGGAAATTGACACTTAATATTCAGGATTATTTGATATTATTAATGTAGGATCGTGAATATTATGTTGTTTAATGATTCGGGTGGTCTAGGACAATGATTAAATAAAGCCATTAGAGATAGATGAAGAGAGTTGAGAGGAGGTTTCTTGAAGAGTTAATTTACAAATGAAAGGTTAGATTCAAAGCCACCCTTCCATGGATGGAAGGGTATTTATCTACAACTTACACGACCTCCTATCGGCACGTGGATCGGTATCTGATGGGTAAAGACCCGTCCTTCCTCCACGGTATTACACTAGACTAAGCTACGCTACAAATTAACTAATAAACTACTAAATAACGTAAATAACTATATGTCTACGAGCTAACTTATTCTAGATAATAGTTGGGGTGACCGACTCTTTTACTATGGAATTTTCTAATTCCTAACAATCTCCCCCTAAGGGAGGTCACCCCATGATTTACATTTTGAATCCTAGCATTCTATTTAATCTTCAGTCTTGAGCTCGTAGACTTGAATTCTTCAATATCCGTAAACTTTGTGCATTAGTAGCGATTCTTTAAGGTCCGATAACTTTGTACTTTAAGTGGAGGCCTTTAACTGATCCACATCTTAGATGATCTTCGAGCTTTCATTGAGATCATTAGCCACAGTAAATCTCTGGATCACCCTTTATTGTGTTGCCATCATGTGAAGTTGTGACTTTTGGATCGACATGCTCACATTTTGAATCATGACATCTTTCCATCGAGTAGCGGAAGCCTTCTTTGGTTCATGATATTTGCGTGAAGGCGAAGCATAGTATGAAATATCGAGCCGAGTTATGTAGATATGCACCTATCATGATTTCTTCAAATTAAGTGTGGATCTTGTGAGCATGCGACTTTGGATTGACTCTCAATTACGATCGGTACAACCGTCCAAATGTACACGCAAACAACGTTAGCAATAAAACACACGCAGTGTCTTTGATCACTTTCGTTGAATTAAATACCGGCCCACGGTTCCTCGTTGATCGGACAAATCTTGCTGTGATCGGTAGGATTCCTAATAATCTCCTTGACGGGTTTCGCGGTTGTTCTAGTTGTTCTCAAACCGGAGCGTCTCAAAGAAGACAACATGGGTGAGTGAACGACAAATTGAGATTCATCGATTGATGAAAATGATTTGAAAAACAATCGCGTATTGCTTGAAGAAAGAGTTTTGCAATCTGACGAAGGTTTTATGAGAAAGATCAATTTTCAATCAAAATACTTTTGTATTAGAGAATGAGTACACATTCGACGTGCTAGCAAAAGAAGAGATTCGCACATCGAGCGGTTTTTCTAAAAGTATTTTCAATCGGAGATACTTTTGAGTTTGAAATTAATACACATTGAATTGCTAGAGAAAGAAGATTTGCACATCGAGCGGTTTTCCAAAAGTATTCGTAAAATCCATTCTGGACCAAGTTAGATTCACAGTGAATCTCCCCATTATTTCTATCCAGGTTGTCACAAGCTTGATCTTTTGCAAAATCTCACATGTCACCCACCAAGAGCTTGTTTGATGTTGGCTCTAGAAGGATTTCCATCTTCATTGTGAATATTTTTACATACCACTCGGATGTTACGGCAATACCACAAGGATAATCGTAGGACTCTTAATATATATTCTCACTTTCCACATTGTGTGAGCAGTGAGTCTTCAAGAATTTAGTGTCCTAACGAGATATTGTGGATGATCTCTTGGCTCTAGACTTAATTGTGCATATTTGGTTCTGTCTTGGGAGACTAGGAGAGGTCTCCTTCTTCAATATCAACAATCTCTAAGAGAAAGTCGATAGATTATGTCGGTTCCCGTGAGAATGAAACAAGCCCTTTTAAGAGGAACTTGAGTGGCTTGGGAAGTTGTAGTCAAGATCGTCACTGGGTCCATGACATCTTGTCTTCAATACCAAGTTACCTTAGTCACCAATTAGTAGCATATGTATTGAACCCGTTATACGCCCTAAGGTTGAATTATTTGAGGGCTATTTCTTTTCACCCTTTTCTCATTTCATTCTTTTCATTCTTCAACCCCTTGATTGTAGCGAGACTTCATAAGTAGAACCTTGTTGGGTTTATTCGATTACTAGCTCTGTCTCGATCCGCACTCTTCCGTATCTCACTTTTCTCCTTTTTCAATATACCTAAGGACTCTACACTATCTAGTGGATTGTCTCAGGTAGATCCCTCCGACTCTGGCGGGATCGTGGGAACAAATACCTAACCTAACCATCCTTATAACTCCATGCAAAAAGTAAAATGGTCGGTCTTTTAGTGCAGTTCATTCCTTCTCGAAACCAATTGAAAAATCATTTGGAAAACAATCAAGGTACTTGTGATACGAGATCAAAACATTTTGTACCTTAATAGTTTTAATCATTTAGAAAACCTCCCCTCAACATGTGCGTTATATATTAGAAATCGTTTAGCACATGGAGGCAAGAGGACTTTGAAAAATTTTCTTTGATCACAATTTTCATAGAAAAAGCTATTTGATTTTCTTGGTAAAATTCTCCCCCTCAATATGTGCATAGGATATTTGAAATAATTTTATCACATAGAGGCAAGAGTTAATTTGAAGCACATCCACAATCACAAGAGCCATTAAGAAACCATTTGAAAACTCAATCAAGGTACTGTATAAATCACTTTAAAAAGCTTTCATACCTCGATAGTTTATTTGCTCCCCCTCAATATGTGCTTCAAGATTCGAAAGCGTTTAGCACATATAAGCGAGCAGCGTGCACAATTAAATCAAACGATCACCTTTTATCAAATTTCATTATTAAATCACAAATTCTCCCCATGAATCACACACTTGTGTACCTCTTTTATCTTGAAACTTTCTATTACATCACTTCCCCGTCGTTGGACTAATAACACAAAAAGCCTTGATGAGTAAAACCTTGAGTTTCTCTGCGGTCATGACATTTGTTTTCCGGGATATCTTCAATCACTTAGAAGTATTAAGCTCATCAAGTTTACTCGCCATGAGTCAAACCTTGAGTTTCTCTGCGGTAATAACATTTGTCTTCCGGGATATCTTGATTACTTAGAAGTATTAAGTTCATCAAGTTTACTCGCTTTGTGTTTAGATGTGTCTCCTTGCCCTTTCTCGGTTTTGATACTTGAAATCGACAACAAATATAAGCCCAAATACTTGAAATCTTTATGAGAAGAACACTTGAACTCTTGTGAGAATCAACTAGTGAAGACTCTCTCGACTATTTTTATCAACCCTTATGTAGAAAATTTGAAGTGGCCAGATGAAGAAAAACCGATATACCCTACTTGAAACTGAAGTCAACTTCCCACATTTGTATCTTAAGCTTGCACTAATGATGGAAGAGCGGTGTAGAGAATTTATGCTAGAAGAAAATCTCTAAGTACTCACTACCCAAACAAAGTATGAGACATTAACACCTCTTGCGATTATCCACACCGTCATATGCGTGTGACATTTGAGTAAAACAAAGTAACTCCTAATAGTGATAGTTAACCGGGTCTTAAACCATCCACCTCATTGCTGGTAACTAGATAAACCAAGTCTTCAACTCAAATTCTTAAGCGAACAAGTTATCAAATAAGAACACGCCTTTGTGAAAGTCAACTTCAATCTCAAATAAGTGATAAATGATTAACTCGAGTAATCAACTTGTGTCAAATGTCCAATACGTGAAATAGTCAATAACAACGTCTCGAGTCCTTTGCTAAAGAATATGAGCAAGTCTAAATGGGGATTGAATCGACTTATAACTCTCTCCCAATTAGTGCTCTCCCTAAACCGACAATTTGTTTGATAGATGCCAGTTAAGAAGAAGTCTTTAGATCGTTAAATGCAACTCGTCTTTAGTCTTCTAACATGTAGCGAGAAAATGTAGAAACGGTAGACTTGACCTTCTTCAAGATTGTACGGTTGGGGAATAGATAGTTAACATCTTCAACTCACACCAAAAAGCATCATTGAATTGCATACATGAGTTAGGATGATCCGATAAGAATAAAAACTCATATCAGCTTGTGAAGATGTCAACTAACGGCTCTTTGAAGAAAAACTCCATGTAAGGATGATCCGATAAGAAGAAGCTCGGTACTTACATGAGTTAGGAGCCATATGACCATATATTCTCAGAGATCAATCAACCATGTAGAATTATCATACTTCTTCTCCCCCTCAAGAATTGCATACGAAGATGCCATTCTTGATTAAATAAGTGAAAATCATCCGAATGTTCTATTCACACTTCTCTCCATAAAATCGCACATGATGTTGCCATCTTCATTATAATCGAGCAAGTGGAATGAGAAAACAATCGTTGGTAGCCGGTTCACTTGATGGTGAAGCGCATGGAAAAAGTATGAAGCATGTTGATGAGAATGGTCATAAATAAGAAGATTTCTCTTCTTCGAAGATAAAGCGCCTTTGAAACGCACACTTTTCTTTTCTTTAGAGTACGAGGCTTGAACATTGTGTTCAAGCGTCATAATGTTGATACGAGGCTGAGCGATGTGAGCAGGGCGTCATAAGAAGATTTCTCTTCTTTAAAAGATAAAAGCGCCTCGAGGCGTACACTTTTCTTTTCTTTAGACATGAGCTGTTGTGTTCATGCATCATAATGTTGAGTAATGCAGTGCGAGGCGATGTGAGCAGGGCGTCATAAATCTCTCTTTCATCTACTCTTGGCAAACTTGTAATCACCCCATTATCATTCAATGGGCTATATTGTCGTGACGGTGATGGAGAAAACACGATATAATGAATTTGACCTGAAGTAAACTACCCGAACTCGTGACTTAAACTTGCACATATGTAACAAAGAGCGGTGTCCATTTCCATTAGCATCTCTAAGTACTCTATGTACTCTATACTCTTCAACCAACCAACCATCAAGTATAAGGCGTACATTACCTCTTGAAAATCCACAATTGAATGTGACCTTTGAGCACTACAACGTAACTCCTTAAAGTGATAGTTATTTTGTGGTGGTATGAGCCCAATTCCCCAAGTGGTAAAAAAGGTAAAAGACACCCAACAATAACTAGATTTCCAAGTCTTCGTTTTAATAATAAGCTCGAACAAGGATCATGAAGAATCTTCATCCAACCATCCCCGATATCTTGGATACTAAGTACACTCGCCAATGATTTTTCACTTCAACCTCAAATAAATAATAGTGAATTAACCCGTTGTCACATCTTACGGTTAAAAGTTCAAATCTAGCCTCCTTTGGCGCTTTAAGTGAACTCGATAATGGTTTTCATCGACCATGGTTAAATGCACATAACCCGTAAACCATGTAATAACCAACTACCATGACGAAAATCCAAACACACATCCAATTCATGAAGTACACCTTTTATCCCTTCTTGAAGCAAAAACCGTAGCACCGGCATCAAGTAAGATCCAATTACACTTTCTCTTCTCCAAGATGGTTCCATCATTACGGATTTCTGACTCTAAGGTTTAAACCAGAAATAGTTTCTTTCATGGGATTTTACAAAACCAAGAATAAACCGTAAACAATGTCGACAGAATGTGTTATGGCGACTTTGGTTTGATGAATATCCGCTTTAGGGAACATCACGGTTCATCGGTTCATTATCAACATCAACAAAACCATCAACCATCCAATAAATACTCGGAAAACACATCAATCACGCGTTACGTGGGCTATTGTAGTGACCACATGGAGAACTAAACCGGATATGCCAAACTTGATCATGAAGTAGAATTCCTCAGATTTGTTACTTAAGCTTGTACTTATCCTTGTGAAAAGAAACGGTGTACCCAATGTACAAAACCTCTTGACAAATCCTCAACTGCGTGAGACACCGAAGTGATAGCTACGTTGTGGGTTAAGCGAGAAAGAATCACAACCGTAATTAAATAGCCAAGTCTTTATCACACTCTATAAATGCCCAAACAAGTCATCTTCGCGGAATGGTAGAAAGAAAGAAGGCGAAAATAAGTAAACACGTCCGGAAAAACCTCACTTCAAATTCGGATAAAAATACCGTATAAACAACCCCATAGTCGACTTTGATCAATAACTAATTCATTTGAGCACATAATGTCCATCATGAAACATGCATAAACCCAGTACCAAATCACGATTACACAACGAATCTCATCATTAACTCATCATCAAATCACTTTAACAACTCACATTAAAGCGACACTAACACTCAAATCTCATTATGACACCCATATTAGCACAACATCTTAACACCATTTTCGGTCCAGTAATACTCACATATGTTCCAGCGTGGTCACAATAGTCCGAGTCCAATCAACTCTCACATAAGCACTCAATGTGATAAATCCATACTCATCTTTGTACACCTTGCCTAGCCTATACTAAATTAAACCGAATATTTCCCAATCTCAATAGCTCAAATCCAATCCGGTTCATAGTAGTGATACTAAGCTTTTATACCAATCATTGCACAAGTACATTGTACAAATCAGGTTAGCAAAATCTATCACAAAATGTGATGCAAATTTTCACCTCCCGTGCGTCAAGACCAAGTCTACTACCAATCGGACACAGTCAAGAGAATTTAATGCCCGGTCCAATAAAAGAAGTGCAAAACTGATCCATCATTATATGAAAGCCCAAAGAATTATTAACAATTAACATACCCAATCCAAACAATTTGATTCAAGGCCCAATCATACGAAAATGCATTTGGACGGGGCCAAACGAGATCAATCCGACATACCCTAATAATCCGGGGTTATAAAAACAGCACATATCACACACATTTAACCCTAATTATTCTCCTTTTTCTGTCCGCCTCCTTCACTCACAACGCTTCACAAAAACAGTCTCGTATACCAATACATCAATACAGCAACTCAAGAGAATCAACGCCTTAATCTTCCATGTATACAAGTGGACTTCGTCACAGAGTTGGCCTGAGGTCTTTTGATTTCATCTTAGCCACAGGGATGGTATAGACCTATTTTCGAATCATTATTGTGACAGCAGGTAGGTATTCTTTATCCTTCTGATTACTGATACTCACGAATCAAAGAAGAAGAGTAACAAAATTGTTATAACTTCTCTTTAAGTTCAAATAGTAACAAGAATAATTTTAGATCTATGAGGCACACGATCTTTTGTGTATAGATCTTATAGGTCTATGTGTTTGATGAACCACACACAATGGGTCAAAGCTGAGATCATTACCTTGATTCATATTCATATTTCCATACACGAATCAAATAGATGTGATAACACTCTTGTTATTATCATTCATTATCTTTGAATATTGTCAACATATTTGATCTATGATGAAAGGCGATTTCGTTGGTAGGATCTTAAAGATCTTGGTATTGTATTCTTAACCACGAAACAACTTGAGATCAAAGGTCATTCTTTTATAAAACTTTGAGACATTGATCGATGAAGGACAACCTTGTGTCGATCAAAATTTTTGAATATATTGAGAATCACACAAATAATCGAGATCTTTTGGGTCATGAAAGTGAGAGTAGTTGATGAATAATAGGATTGAATAGAATGATGTTGGTTTGTGAATGATGATTCTTGTCGATTAAGACCTTTTTTTTGTTTTTATTTGTTGTCTTGGATCTATGATGTTGTGGTTTTGTGTGCTAGACCACTGGTTGTCTTGATTTGGTCAACAAATAAACATGAGACACATCTGAGGTTGGTATTGATTTATTTATGTTTAACGAGTCTTTGAGGTTTGATAATGGTTTGAGTCTGGTATAATGTTATGGTATGTCTTCTCATTCTTCATTTCTATCATATCAACTCGCATATAACCCATGACATAATAGCTTCAAAACTTAGCAACTCGCATCCATTACCAACTCGCTTCATGACCAACCCGCTGTGATGCGAGTAACAATCCGCAAAGGTTGGTCAATACGCAACCCCCTTTAAACAAATCGCACTCAATAATGCGATTAGGCAACTCGTTAAGTAAAGCAACTAGCATACATGAGAGTTAACAACTCGCTTGATTTTCTGTAAACCCAACTCGCTTCTTTAGAAAATATTGACAACTCGCTTAAAGTACATAGTATCTGGACAGCATAACGACTCACATCCAGGAATACATTGAGTAAGGACGGTCAATCTTGTCAACTCGCTTTGATAAAAATCAGTCAACTCGCATAGAAGAACATGCCTCAACTCGCTTTTAGAAACGGACATACAAAGCGACTTAAACCAGATTCATATGAGACTTAAAACTTGTGAAACAGCTTAGAAACTGCATAAAACAAGCTTAAAGGATCGGTATAGAACATGTTAAACAATATATGACCACAACATTCTTTAAACCATTAATCCAGCATAAAGCACGAGTTTGACAACCAACAAAAAGCAGCAACACGCATCATCAACACATCACACCAACAGAATCAAACACCCATCAAAATACATTAGAAAAAAACCGTGAATCAGATCGCATACAAGACAACCCAAACCGCATATACGAACCACATAAAACACCATACAAATCATCAAAACAACATAACCTGTCTCTGATGCCAATTGTAGGATCGTGAATATTATGTTGTTTAATGATTCGGGTGGTCTAGGACAATGATTAAATAAGAAAGCCATTAGAGATGGATGAAGAGAGTTGAGAGGAGCTTTCTTGAAGAGTTGCTTTACAAATGAAAGGTTAGATTCAAAGAGCCACACCCTTCCATGGATGGAAGGGTATTTACTCTACAACTTACACGACCTCCTATCGGCTGTGGATCGGTGTCACGATTGGGTAAAGACCCGATCCTTCCTCCACGGTATTACACTAGACTAAGCTACGCTACAAATTAACTAATAAACTACTAAATAACGTAAATAACTACATGTCTACGAGCTAACTTATGCTAGATAATAGTTAGGGTGACCGACTCTTTTACTATGGAATTTTCTAATTCTAACAATCAAACACCCTCTAATAATATCAAATAATCCTGAATATTAAGTGTCAATTTCCCCCGATAATGTTTGTAATTTATATCATTTATATGGATTTACGCTTGTTTTCCGTTGTTTTCCACTTTCAGGTAAATTAGGAGCATTGTAGCTAAAGAGACGCGGAACTGGAGAAATGTCTAAAGATTTATCACAGTATGCTACCTTGAAGAAGTTACGGCGTAACTCGTCTCTCACATTACGCCGTAACTATTACGTGACTCAGAATACCAACTTATCAGAAGGTTACGGCGTAACTCTTCCCAAAGGTTACGACGTAACTATATTAGGTCAAATGAGGTTCCACGCCTCTGATACTCACGCCGTAACTACTGCATCTATTACGACGTAACCAAGTTTATTGAAGACTACGGCGTAACCACTCATTAGGTTATGCCGTAACGAGCAGATCTAGTGCAAAATACGAGGAAATAGAAGGTTACGTAACCCCTAGATTGGTTATGCCGAACCCGGATCCGCCTATAAATACCCCTACAATTCTAACATTTCTAATCATCCCATTCCACACACAACACTCGAGAGAACATGGAAAAAGCTCAAGGCGGTCTAGAGGAGTATACTGAGTCGTCTCGAGGAGAAATCACTCCCATACGATAAGCATTAGCGTTTATATTTCTTTACTTTCAATTCATGTATTTCGTACCTTTGAATATTGAATTGGTTTGCATGATTAATATGAGCGGCTAAGCACCTTTTGGTGATGGCCTAGTTATGATTCCTAATTGTTTTGTTTATGCTTACTTTACTTCCGTGTAATTATTTCTAAGTGTATGCATGCATAGTTTATTAGTAGCCACCCTTGGTTCGGTAGTTTTGAATGGCGATAGAGGCAAATTGCCTAGGAGATATGACAAACCTGACCCTAGGTGGATGGATCGAGACGGAAGGGTAAGATATGACCAATTGACGACCCTTTCTACTTGTGCGATTGACCAACCGATCACCTATCATTTGGATGAATTTAAGAATTAGGTGGTGCGTGTCTAAGTTTCTAACGGCCGGGCATTAACTATTATAAATATAGCATGTGGCGGTACTTAATGACTTGGCTTACGGGACCGGGAACAACAGGACTTATGAGGGACACGACTTCTCACGTGGTGGCATCTTTGCCGATAGGTTAGGCGAATTGACCAAATGTTGTCCTCTCGACTTTGACCCCACCAAGTAATTGGAAGTAAGTGACGTGACATAACTAGCTAGGAGGATTAACTAGGTTAGCACCACTCTCCTCATTGATTTCCTCTACCATTTATCTCGCTTTATTTTATTCTCGCTTTAGTAGTTTAATTATTTAAATCTCTATCGAAACCATTATTAATCTGTGACACCTAGACTTAGTTATAATCCAACACACATAGCTCTTGGGACGACCTCGCTTTACCGACACTACACTACACACGACCGGGTACACTTTGCCCGTTAGTGCACTAGGGTAGACCATAGGTATAACCGGACATTATAAATATTAAGACACAGTCGAGAAAACTCGCATCAAGTTTTTAGGCGCCGGGAGTTATATTAGGATTAATATTAAGTCTTTAATTTCATTTTAAACTTTTCTCACGATCATATTTCAAGTTTTCGGTACCATGGAAGTTGTTAACATCGATGAACTCACTCTTGAGGAATATTTGGCGTTGACAAGAGCGAACAAGGGCCGGTCTTGTAAGACCCGACAATTGGAGCGGATGTCCGTTTGAAATCAAAGACTAATTTATGGGGGAGCTTCGTCTAACCCTTTTTCGAAATAGGGATGAAGATGCATATGAGCACATCGAAATGTCCTATACATTGCTAGCCTTTTCAACATTCCGGCGTGTCTCATGATGTTGTTATGCTAAGGGTATTCTCTATGACTCTTCTTTGGAGTTGCCGAAGATGGATTGAAAGATTGCCCACCGGGCAATTAATACTGGGCGCTACTTAAGAAACACTTTATTCAAAGATATTGTCCACCGTCAAGATTTCTAACCAGACTTTAGAGATCCATAATTTCTAAAAGAAGGCGAAGCGTTGTATCAAGCACAGGATAGATACAGCGATCTCCTTTACAAGTGTCCTACACATGATCTGAACAACCAACAGAAGGTCAATATTTTCTACAAAGGAATTAACGTAACTACAAGGCAAACACTGGACTATCAAGGACCTATCCCGAACATGACTCTTACTCTTGTAATTGAAGCCATTCAAAAAATGGCGGATCACTCTAAAAAATGGCACGATGGAGGAAGTAAAAGAAACCAAAGCGGAAGTTTTGACGGAATTGCAGCAATCGCTAGTAAAATTGAAAATCTTAGTCGAGATATGTTGAAGGTCAGAAAAACCATTCATGCCATCCAAGTGGATTGTGAAAGTTGTGGAGGAGGACATGTAACGAAAAATTGTCCTCATATCGACGAAGGAAATATTGAAAAGCTAAGTATGGAGAAAATCGACCATTTTACGGAGATAATCGAAATAATAACGGATATCGTGGAAATTACAACCGTGGGCTTTATGGAGAAAGAAATCCCAGTCTTGAAGATACAATCAACAAGTTCCTGGAAAGTTCATCCCAAAGACAAAAGGAGCAAGATGAATGGTTAAAAGAATTCCGGAAAACACTTATAGGAACCTTTCCAAGCACGACATAACCACGAAAACCTAAAGTCCATGGTGGAAAAGCTTAGTGAAAAGTAAGGATGAATAACAATAAACACAAGGATCTAAACCAAACTATGGAATGTAAAGTGATTTTCTTGATGATAACTCGAAGGTTCGAATGAATGATCAGATTCAAGGGTTGATCTCGTCGACATATCTGAGTTACGCCATAACCTGCCTCATGAGTTACGACGTAACTATGTTTGTGACAGCCATAACGGGGTTATGAAGAATACTGAGGAAAACGACTCTAACAAATTACGCCGTAACCAAGAATCTCAGTTACGGCATAACTGGGATACGTGGGCAGAAAAATTCCTCGAAGTGGACGAATCAGGAAATGAATGGTCCCACAACATTGACTTGTGCCCTCTGCCCAAATCTAAGAAGAAATATCACTGGTGCAAAATGATACCAGTTGCTAAGGGAGAATGGTATGATCTTTGGGCCTCGTGTGACCTGAGAAATGAGGTTTGTGATGGAGGAAGCAATAAGGATAGGATCAACCATAACAAATTTATGTGGCCTACTTATCTTGATGATGAAAGACTAGAAACTCTCCTAGAAGATGAAGAAGAGCCATTATCACCGTGGTGCACTCAGGTCATCATAGCGACGAGGAGTCCACACGAGCATGACCTAGATGCAACCCCTTCTGCGAATATTGCAATGTCGGGG
Source organism: Chrysanthemum lavandulifolium (assembly GCA_022545495.1). Lineage (NCBI taxonomy): Eukaryota > Viridiplantae > Streptophyta > Magnoliopsida > Asterales > Asteraceae > Chrysanthemum > Chrysanthemum lavandulifolium. Next base: position 258,807,999 of record CM040239.1, read on the forward strand.
ATAGTGAAAGAGAGGAAGAATGGACATGCCCTCATGAGCGAGAAAGACATTGTATAAAGTTCGGTGATTTGGCATTTGATGACTGGTACGCAATACAATTCGGGGATGCCAAGATTAACCCGAATCTTCTTAAGAAGCTAAAATTGATTACGAGGAGCACATTCAAAAAAAAGAAGTGGCTAATAAAGACATCTACTGCATGGATGAGCATTTAAGTGAAACTGACAACAAGGAAATACACAGTCACTCGTGCGAAAAAGTAAAATCTCCTGGGGAAATTTTGTGGGCGTCATGTAACCCTTATGACGATATGTGTAACAGGGGAAGCAGCTCTGGTAGAATAGGAAAAGACGAATTCTTTTGGTCCTTAACCAATGATGAGGAGAGAACGAGTTTTCCTTAATTTGGACAACCTAGGATTTGATAGTTGGGTGAAGATTAAGTATGGACATGTTGACACGTTAACCAAAGAGAAGATTTGGAAAGAGTACATGGATCGAGAAAATTCAAACAATGAAAGTCTCAACAACACGAGTGAAACAACAATTAAGGAAGACAAAGAGTTGGTTAAAGATGAAAAAGAAGAACGCAAGCGCGTACTAGTGGAGAATCTGCTCGATGAAGAATGGTTCAATGGTACAGCTTCTGATGATGATGACATGGAAGGGATCCTAGATTACCTTGAGTTGCAAGGTAATGAGGAGTTTACTGATCCCGACGACGAAGCTTACGAGCAAAGGAGGTGCAAACTCCTTGGGATTCCCTACAAGAGACCACCACCTATTATTGTCGAAAAATACGAATTCACTCGCTACCACTTGGGACCGGAGGAAAAATTTTATAAAATCCAGAAAATCGAAACTAATGAATACCTCCGAACGGCCATGAATGTCGCATGGATGAGGCATAACTTGATGAAAGATATTGAAGAGGTCGGGGAAGTCCAAAGGCCCCATAGAAGCCCCGTGCTCGAGTCTAACAAAGACTCGTAAATAAAGAAAAGTGCTCTTTCGGAGACAACACGAATTATCCCTTTCTTTTGTTTTATTTCCTTTTACATTGGGTTTTGTGATTTCTAACTATTTTTGCAGAAATGAGGAAGTAATTGTTGCTGCAGCTTGATCGAAACGAGTTACGACGTAACTCATCTTGGTGATTCGCCAGTAACCAACCTTTTAGCAGCAGAGTTCTTGACGCATTACCAATTACAACAATACCATCTCTATGGTTACGTCAGTAACCACTAAACTTTGCGACTTATGTCGTTTTGCCGCTTATGGTGTAACTCCTCAAAAGAGTTACGACGTAACCTTCCTCTGCTTTAATTCATTCATTTTCAAACACAATAACCTTGTATTAGTATTTTAAATGAACTTTGTGGGTGTGTTCTATGTAAACCCTCACGAGACTTCACTCGTCCACTTGGGACACCAAGTGGTTTGAAAACTTGTTGCATTCGCTAAATGCAACCGTGATTCCTACGAAAGTGAGTTAGGTTTGTTTTCATTTTCATTTTTCATTTTGTCTTTTAGAATTATGCTTGTCGGTATTGTGATTTCGAGGATTGAAGTTTGTTCATGATGCTTATCTGAAGGCACGTCTCTTTTTGTGGGCCTTCCTTCTTTATGGAGCAAATTCGGGGAAGTTCTCGCCTAATTCTACTTTTCTCTTCACCTTTATTTAATGCTTAGTACAAAAGGGACTTTGTACAATTCAAGTGGGGACAAGAGTAGAATTATCTCTTGAACAAGATTTCGCCTCATTTTTCTAGTTTATTTTGAAAAATTATGCCATTTTAAAATTTTGACATGTTTTCTTAACCTAAATAGATTAGACCTTAGTCGAGCACATACAATCCTTGATATTATATGGTGAGATTAGCCTTATCCATTTCCAATATTTTACCCCAAATCCACCAAATTATGAGTGTGTGGGTAGCTTGTAAACTTTAGAACTTGGCCTTTGCATCATTTCAAGACCATAGGCGAGGTATGTTGAGTTAGCTCGATGTATTTGGACTTTTCGGTTTTAGAAGGCAATATTATAGGATTATCACCCAAACAACCTACCATTGTGTGTCTATCGATTAGTCACCTCAACTTTTTGACCCCATGTAAAACCCTTTTGTTGCACTCACCTTTAGTGCAAGATACCCTAGATACACCCTCTTAGCCATTCCTTTCATTTTGTTAACCCGATATATTGTTTCGATACACCTATACACCTTAGCCTACCCTCGTAGTCTTTTTGTGATTGGGAAGTCATCATTTGCCTAAGTTCAAGGTTTGAGTGGAAAGGTTCGAAATCACGCTTTCATCAACAACATTCTTGAAGATCATTAAAGACCCCAGTATTCCCATTGTTCATCTTAAGTGGGGGATATTATTGTTATGTTGAAAAAAAAGTTGTTATGTTATTGTAAAGTGCGATGTTATAAGCAATCGTAGTATGAGCTTTATAGAATTAGTATCGAGGAGGCCACCTCGGTTACATTTGAAGATTGGAGTTGGTAATTATGCCAACAGTTGGAGAAAAGGTAGTGTGCCCATCACGACGTCCTCTAATGACACATCTACCTTGCATTTCATGATCCGGTTTCCTGACTTCAAAGCTTAAACTTTGGGCGGACGGTAAGTGGTGATGACTTGGTTATAGATTTAGACTACACGCTTATTTTTATTTTACACCAATTATATATCACATTTCTTATCCTACCCTTTAGTCATGAAGCGTGTCTAGGTGATGCAACGAGCAATCTTTGGTGTCTTGGCCATGGATTTGGTCATGTATCATTGATTTTGTCTACTTAGCGTGACATGTTAGTAATGACGAGTCACCCTTAACCTTTCTCGTGTCTACCCATATTGCCTTCAAGAATTGTTTAGCCCTTAACTCTAGTGGTGGAGATTTGTGTAACCGCCAAGCTTATGATAGAATACATGCTATGGTATGCGATTGAGTGATCACCCGAAATTAACACTTAGAATAGTTGAGAGATTTGAGTGTTTTGTTCCCTTTCGTGAGGTGTTCGGCTTTGTTTTATTCTAGCATAAGGGATTTGTAAACTTATATTTTCCGGTTATGGGAGATATCTTTTATAAATCTTTCTAATAAGGTCTACTTGAGGGCAAGTAGAGTTCAGTGGGGGATATTTGATAACATCAAATAATCACGAATATTAAGTGTCAATTTCCCTCGATAATGCTTTTAATTTATATCATTTATATGGATTTACGCTTGTTTTCCATTGTTTTCCACTTTCAGGTAAATTACGAGCATTGGAGCTAAAGAGACGCGGAACTGGAGAAATGTACAAAGATTTATCACAATATACTACTTTGAAGAAGTTACGGCGTAACTCGTCTCTCACATTACGCCGTAACTATTGCATGACTCAGAATACCAACTTATCGGAAGGTTACGGAGTAACTCTTCCCAAAGGTTCTGACGTAACTATATTAGGTCAAATGAGGTTCCACGCCCGCCGATACTTACAGCAGTAACTCGCATCTATTACGACGTAACCAAGTTTATTGAAGACTACGACGTAACCACACATTAGGTTACCCGTAACCAGCAGATCTAGTGCAAAATACGAGGAAATAGAAGGTTACGGCGTAACTCCTATATTGGTTACGCCAGTAACTTATCTCGAACCTATAAATACCCCACTAATTCCAAGATTTCTAATCATCCCATTCCAAACACAACACTCGAGAGAATGTGGGAAAAAGCTCAAGGCATGTCTAGAGGAGCATACAGTTGTCTCGAGGAGAAATCACTCCCTACGATAAGCATTAGCGTTTTATATTTCTTTTAATTTCAATTCATGTATTTCATACCTTTGAATATTGAATTGGTTTGCATGATTAATATGAGCTAAAAGCACCTTTTTGTGTTGGCCTAGTTATGATTCCTTAAATGTTTTGTTTATGTTTACTTTACTTCCGTGCAATTATTTCTAAGTGTATGCATGCATAGTTTATTGGTAGCCACCCTTGGTTGGTAGTTTTGAATGGCGATAGAGGCAAATTGCCAAGGAGATATGACAAACTGACCCTAGGTGAGTGGACTGAGACGGGAAGGGTAAAATATGACCAATTGACGACCCTTTCTACTTGTGCAATTTGACCAACTGATCACCTATCGTTTGGATGAACTTAAGAATTAGGGGGTGCGTGTCTAAGTTCCTAACGGCCGGGCATTTACTATTATAAATCTAGCATGTAACGGTACTTAATGACTTGGCTTAGGGGACCAGGAACAACAGGACTTATGAGGGGAAACCTGACTTCTCTTGTGGAGGCATCTTTGCTGATAGGTTAGGGCGAATTGACCAAATTTTGTCCTCTCGACTTTGACCCCACCTGAAGTAATTGGAAGTAAGTAGACGTAGACATAACTAGCTAGGAGGATTAACTAGGTTAGCACCACTCTCCTCTATTGATTTCCCTCTACCATTTATCTGCTTTATTTTATTCTGCTTTAGTAGTTTAATTATTTAAATCCCTATCGAAACCATTATTAATCTGTGACACCTAGACTTAGTTATAATCCAATACACATAGCTCTTGGGACGACCTCTGCTTTACCGATTACTACACTACACAAGACCGGGTACACTGCCCGTTAGTGCACTAGGGTAGACCATAGGTATAACGAGACATTATAAATATTAAGACCTGGTCAGCAAAACCTGCATCACCCTCTCTACTCTTTATCTCTCTAATGGCTAACATGTATTTCCATCATCCAAGACCATCCAATCATCAAACAACATAATATGTATGATCCAACAGTTGGTATCGAGTCGCAGTTGTGTTGTACTTGATGTTTTGTATGGTCTTTATGCGGCGTTTGATGCGGTTTGTATGGTTTTATGGTGCGGTTTTGCATGCGGTTTGATGTGGTTTTAGAGACGTTTGATGCGTGATTGATGCAGTTTTGATTGTGTTTAAAGCTGTTGTTGAAACAAATTATTCTTGGTTTTAAAGTGTGTTATCATGTTAAATGTGTTAACGCTTCATTAGAATATTTAAAACAACTGAAAATGGTCTAACTAGTCTAGCAAATTATAAAATGTTTTTGAAAGGGTTCTACGTAGTATTTACTGGTTCTGAACTCGTATCAAAGCAGTTTTTAATGTTCTAATGGTCGTTACAGCTTTTCTAGGTATTAAGTCTGTTGTTTACTTGTAATTATTAACTGCGGTTTGACGAAATTCGTCGATGCGGTTTGATAGATTTCTTTAAGCGGTTTGATAGGTTTGACTACGGTTTGTCCAAATACAATATATCAGGTACGGTTTGAAGATAATCTGTGCGGTTTGCCATCTCATATTGTCTAGATTCAATGTCAAATGCGGTTTGACCCAGTCGATTGCTACTTGACCAGGTCAAATGCGATTTGGTAAAGCAGGGTGCGGTTTATCTAAGCTCTGATGCGGTTTGACACTTGAATGTATGCGGTTTGACTGTTTAACGTTTGCGGTTTGATACAGAAAAAGATATGTGGTTTGACTCAAAGCTTATGCGACTTGGGTATGAGGTTTGACCCTGTTTAGTGAGGTTTGGTAAACAATTGCGGGTGTGGTTTGGTCTGCTGGGATTATGCGTTTTGAAAGAAGAAGGAGATGGCTAAGGCTTATCTACCCACTATGCGATTTGTTCTAATAATCCACATCATAATCACATAACCAACATCAACAAGTCTAAACAAAACCAATTGTACTACATAACTTATGCAAAACCAAGCATACAAATCATAACCATCAGTACAACATACAAGTCTTAAGAATGCATACATAATTTGTACATCATCAGTCCAAGTTATTACATACGAGTATCTAATGAATCTCAAACTGATCTCAGGTCATCCACTTTTGGGATATCAAACATTTGTTTAACATCAAAAAACCAAAGGGGACTCTCATCACTGATCTATATTGAATGGGTCTCAAAAAGGAAATGATCATCGACTTAAAATTTGAAGTCTTGATTCTATTAATGTGAGAATCACGAAAGAAAAGGAATAAGCAAATATGTTTTTCCCCGCCTTTGATTCGATCCAAGACTCGAAACTAGATGCTAATCGAAATTAATTTCAACATGTCAGATCTCGATCGCTTTTTTCGTGACTTTTCAATGAAAATAAATCTAGCCTTGAAGGTTATTATCACGAAAAAATAATAAACCTTCATCGATCCGGTTTTGAAGTCTTTACTTCATGTAATTATATGAAATATGAAAACGATATTAACAATGTTGTTAACACATTTTTCATTTTTTCGTGTTACTACACTAAAATCAAATCGTATGAATCTAATAAGTAACCTACCTTGATTCCCTGGAAAAGATCTCAAAGCCGTACCCTATCTCTCATGCCATCCCTGTGGCGAGTTAGTGGTGTTCATGAAGATGATACAAACATGATCTTTGTGTGTGAAGGATGAAGAAGGTTATTCGGATGATAGAGGATATGATATGACAAAGTTTTTTTTGAAGCGATTTGTTGACATAATAAGTCTGATGATGCGTTTTGGTTTAAGAGAAGGAAATTAGGAGAGGCTAATTGTTATTGGTTAAGGTTACTGAAGAAAGGAGAAATAAGGGGAGGCATTTTTCTTCTGAGAGAATATTTAGGGTTTGTGTTAAGTGAGGTAAGAGTGTTTGAAGGAGGCGTGTGATATGTGAAAGTTATTTTAGGGTTTGGTTATTGTGTGCAATATGGAGTGTTTTATACTCCTAAAAATTAGGGTTTCCTGTTATTAGACGAAAACCATGGACCGATTAGAATTCACGAGAAGTGTGGGCATGGTATAGTATGAATTGGTTATTGGATTTGGGTAAGTGGAAGTATGGACTTGAGCTAATGTCATACCATTTGACATAAACGTTTTCTCATTTGACATAAGTCTTTTTGGTATCAAATGACATATCGGCTAAACGTTTCATATAATGGATTTTAATTACATAATCATTAACTGATGATATGAGGATAGTTGGGCCACTTGCATCATTTTATGAAAACATCGAATATTTGGACCGGATGGGCTTTTAACACTGATAGGACACTTGGATCGTATGTTCGTTATTGATTATGGGTTATGAGCAGAACTGTAGTTTTCTTGAAGAGGGCCAAGTATATGAGATATGTAGGCTTTCTCACTTTTGAATGATGAAATTAGTTTCATGGACTTGGATCGGAAATTGGACTTTAGACTGGGCCTCGTTTTTTTTATACTATGGATCGGATATTTGCAGTCTCACACTCTTAAAGAAAACTTTTGTTGTGAAATGGACTTTTAATATCGGATGTGCCAATTTTACGTGGCCTTGAGGTGGACCGGATGTTATTCTAACATTCTTGAATCGGGTATTATTTTTGTGCTCATGAGACGTGCGTGTTGTAAGATAATGATGCGGTTTGACAATGAGAGTTGTGAGAATGAGGTTTGATCATGAGATTCGATGATGAGATTTGGTATGATGATGAGATTCGTTGTGTGGTACGGTTTGATACTTTGGTTTATACATTTTCAACGGAGCATATTATGTCACGGCTTGAACTGAAAGTTGAACAATGTTGACTATGGGGTTGTTTGTTCGGTATCTCTTATTTGGATTTGAAGTGAGGTTTTCCGGGGAACGTTTACTTATTTCGTCTTCTTTCTTTCTACACTTCCGCGAAGATGACTTGTTTAGGCATTTATAGAGTGTGATAAAGACTTGACTATCTAGTTACGTTTGTGATTCTTTCTCACTTATGCCACAAAGTAGCTACACTTTCGGTGTCTCATGCAGTTGAGGATACGTCAAGAGGTTTTGTACATTGGGTACACCGTTTCCTTTTCACGAGGATTAGTACAAGTTTAAGTAACAAATCTGGGGAATTCTACTTCATGATCAAGTTTGGTATATTGGGTTGATTTCATCAAATGGTCACAGCAATAGCTGACAGAATTCATGGATGATATGTTTACCAAAGTATTTAATGGTTGAGATGTGATCGAAAATTCTCATGGAATATTTGACACCACGAATGTCAATGATACTTCACGGTCTAAGCAAAATCTTTCAAGAATCTTCAACGTCACCATGATTTTTCAAGATGTTTGCTTATGACAAGAACTTCTCGCGCAAATGGTCATACTGCGTTAATGATGCTTCCGAAAGTTCGAAACCATCATGGGGGAGAAATGTGTACTTTGTTTTACGATCAACCTCAGGGGAAAGTAGTGTATACTACTCTACTTAGTATGGTTTGTGAAGTTGTCTACCTATGGGTAAAGAATTGTTGATGATATTGTTGATTGTTAATACAAATAAGCCGTAAACACGTTTATTTATATTTTACGATCTTATAATGTTTTGTTGATAACAAACGTAAAATTATTTTAACGAAACAAATAAAATACGTAAATAGTTTGAGCCAATAGTATTCTCACACTTACGTTTTCACATAAAACACTAAAACAAGTATAAGTGATTTTATGATTTAGTAATACATATGTACAACTAGTGTTTACATATTGGGCAAAATATATACATAACTAGTATGTATTATAAAATGGTTAAAAACTATAACCCATGGAAAATATCCATAACCCATGGTTTTGACCCATACCCATTTGACTAGGTGCATTGCACTCATGAGATACATTGTATCTAATAAGAGACCCATGGATCAACCCATGACCCATAACCAAAATACCCATGGGCAAAGAGGAGCGTCCCACGGATCCCTAGCTTTACGCTAGATGGATCCCTTATAGGAGGGATCCGTGGGATCCGGGGAATAGTAAGCATTTCTCCTCTATAAATAGTGAGTCATTTCTTCCTTTTGGTTTGCCATTCTCACACATACTTACCACAAGTATTGTAACTCTCTAACCACTGATCCAAAGGGATCTTTCTATGTAGTTTGTCTTTTGTTTTTGTGTGATTCTCTAGGTTCCTCTTAAAGGCGAGATCACCACTTCTTGAAGTCGAGCAAGCACAAGTCCATGAGTTTCCATGCTTCGTCATCATCAAGACTACTGAGGTTCTCTTGTTGATAGTTCTTTCTTTCTCCATAGAAGTGTTGTGTCAAAGGCATTAGTGAAGAATGCCAAAAGAGTCAAGACGAAAGCATTAGTGAAAGGTGCTTAACGTCCATGTCAAGAGCATTAGTGAAGAATGCTAAAGGTGTCAAGATGAAAGCATTAGTGAAAGGTGCCAAGCATTGTGTCAAAGGCATTAGTGAAGGATGCCTAGGAATCAAATCAAGTGGCATTAGTGAAGAATGCATAGGTCGTATAATTGATGAGGTGCATCATTATACATATAGTGATTGTCTATTTCAAGGATGGTGATATCCTTGATGGTGTTGTAATAAGGAGTAAATCTCCTTTGGGATTAAGTGTTGTGTAGTGTTGGGTAGTAGTTCCTCCATTGTAATGGAACTAGGTACTTAGCCTACTACACGATAAAGGGTAGGCGACGTTGTGGTAGGTGTGGTTCACCTTGGTGTGAAAGAACCCGGTGGTTAGCCTAGTACCGGAAAAAGAGTAGGCGACGTTGTGAAGGCTTCTCCGCCATAAGGATTTGGTGTCGTGTAGTGATTACGAACTCTCGAGTAGGTGACTCGGGGAGTGAAGTAGGGCAAGGAAGGTGTCCTTGTAACCGAACCACTATAAATACTCGTGGCGTGGTTATGTGCTTCTTACTCTTTATCTTTCATTATACTTTTATATATCTATCTATCAACGTCCAACATACACATATAAGTAGATTTACATAAGTTGATCTAAATGTTTTAAAACGAAGTTTTAATTGGTAAAACTATTCAACCCCCCCTTCTAGTTTTCCACAATTGGCATCAGAGCTTCGTTACCAAGTTTCTTAGAGTATGTTGTACTTTAAAAACTTGATACGATCCGTGTATGTTTGAAAACTACAAAGAAGGATTTTTCAAGTCATGTTTTAAAAATCATTATAGTGTTTATTGTTGGACAATGATAGAATATTCTAACACTTTCCTTGTTAAGTATTTTTCATACTTGGATTTGGGCATACCAAGAAGATCATGAAGAAACTACCTAAATATTTCTTTTCTTGAAAAGAATGTTTAGCATTGTTCTTCTCACACATGGATATGGAGATTTTAAGAAGATCACAAAGCTTTTCCTCTAAATATTTCTCTCCTTAAGAAGAATATTTAGCAAAGGTATGATCGTTAAAACTAATTTACATTTGTTCTTATTATTGTTAAAATATTAAAAACCAATTAAATTGCTTAAAAATACAAATTTAACTAAGAAAATCTGGAAAAATTTTTTTTGACTTTTATATTTATCTTAACTTAAGAAAATGAAAACTTATTTTTTGAAACTTTTACGATTTATTTGTATTAAAAGCTAATTAAAAAGGCTTAAAAGCTGTTTTAAATAAAGAAAAATAATATTAAGAATCTAGGAAAATATAAAAAGCAGAAGGTTGTGTGTAAGAAAATGAAAGCGCAATGCAAAGTGCTTGTGAATAAGCACTTGGAATAAGCAAATGAACACAATAAGCTACCCAATGAAGCGAAGCTATAATATGCTAAAATCACCCAAATGAAACAAGTTACAACTGTCCTAAACTACTTAAATTCACTCTACAGTTTTGATTATTTGAGCTTATGTGCAAAACAGTTGAGGCTACTACTTTTAAGCGAGAATAAGCTACCTAATAAGTGAGACTTAAAACCAAAAGAAGGAACTTAAAGAAGACCCGCCGGTGCTTATAAACCAAAAACAGACCTTGATAAACCGAGCTCTGTGCAAGCTCCTCAAGAACACTGCACGCTCGAGTATTTCTTGAGTTTGTGCGGGAAATAAGACAAATCCAAGTCGCTTTGAAGCTTATAAAAATTCACAAAAATATACAAAAATGAGATTGAGAAAATAGACCAAGAGAAGTTTTTAAACCCACAATTTCTTTTGATTTGGCTCGAAATGAATCCAAGAAAAATCATCCTAGTTTGGTGGTTGCATTTTCAATATTTACTTTTGAGCAATTTTGTAAATTTGACTTTTATGAACTTTGAAACCAATTTATCAACTGAATGTGATGTTAATTGATGAAATGAAGCTACATTACTTTCTCTATGTATTTTAAACACAAAACAAGCTTATGCTTTGACAAAATTCCAACGATTAAGAATTAAGGCAGTTAAAGATGAAGTTTGACTTTGAATGTTCTAATGCACAAATAACACTCAAATGAGTCTAACTACTTATATTAAGATAATAATGCAATTGTCAAGTACAAACAAAGACTCACTCTCGATTTACCTCCGATCCAAACACACTGTTTCTACCGATTTGCAATTAAAACTAAACCAATGTTAAACTAGCTCTTAGACACTTAAACCCGACTCTAACTAACCTAATAACACTTAATCAACAAATAAAACCAATCTAAACCACAAGTACAGTTATGCAATAACTCTTGAAAATGACTTACAATTGGTCCTAGCCACAATGGCTTGAAATCAATTAAACAAAGGACCACTATCCTAATTATATCAACCCAGTAGCTCGAATCAACCCATTCCCATTATTCATCAACCCATATCACTTCCATGCCTTGACCAAAAATGCTTGACACTTTGACTTTCGTGACCAAGGACCAATATTGATTGAAATTGATTTATAAGCTAAAAAGCTATAAGTAGCTTATATAAACTTATTTGAGTTTAAAAATAAGCCACTAGAAACCCCATAAGAATTGAAACCTAATTTTAAAAAGGGATGAACATGAAATATGAAATCTTAGCACAACCTTGAATTGATACTTGAAAAGAGTTTTAATACTTCAAATTACTAAGTCGATACAAATAAACTTGATATTACAACTAAGAAATTATTTAAAACCTAAAAGCTTAAAACGACATACATTTTGAAAAATAAACTAAGTACTCTCCTATCTCTTCTCTAGCTTCTTTTTATACACCAACTTGCTTCTCTCACCTCTCCGATCAAATCCGCTCGCAATTGGGGCCATTGGATGAGTTGAGACTATATTAGCGTTTGATCAAAATTGGCGCCAAAATGGTTTTAACAATTGGGGGTGTTGAGTGCACAAGAGTAAGCATTAAATGCGTTTGGTTGTTAGGAGCTTGGAGGGGAACAAAGCGTGGAGTAGGGGTGGAGTTGCAGGAATAGGTGGGTGATGATGGGGAGGAACCCGTGATGGCGGTTTCTTTTTAAACCGTGGTGGTTTGGATTCGGGTTGGGGTTGGATATGGGTAACGGGTTGGGTTAAAATGGTATTGGGCTTGGGATTATTTTGGGTTGGGTTTTATTTGGATCCGTTTGGTTTTGATATTCAAGTAATACAAGGACCAAAAGTGTAAAAGCTGGAAATCCAAGGACCATACATGTAACTTCCGAAAATGTAATCCAAGGGCCTTTCTTGCCATCAACCAATAATCCAAGGACCATTTTAGCCAATTATGAAATTAGAGGACTAAACATGAACATTTTAAAATCCAAGGATCAAAATTGTAATTTCTCAAAACTTTTGACATTTTTCACCAAAGGGCTAATTATGACATTTTATGATTCCAAAAGGACCTTTGGTGACTTTTCTTTTAAATAAGTGCTCAAGGACTATTTCGACAATTTTTGAAACTTGGGGGCTGAAGCGCCAATTATGCAAACTTAGCTCATTTTTCATCGATTTTAAACATTTTGCATCCGAAACATATAAAATGCAACTTTGAGATATTTTCGGTATTTTGATGCATTTCGAGCATTTTTAAATGTTTTGCGATTCATTTAACCAAAATGATGAGTATTTACACACTCATCAATCCCCCACACTAAACTATTGCTAGTCCCTAGCAATCTTTTGAAAAACTTAATGGATTTGAATCTCTTTACCAAAAGCCATTACTCGGAGTAGCCAAATGTTTGAGTTCAAGTAAGAACTATGGTACACCGATAACCATGTGATTTTGAGCAAACCACCGACTTCCAACGGTTTGATTTGTCTTTACCGGAAGCCGTTTGCTTCGGACTAGCCAACTCTTAGATAAATTATCAATATTATCTTTGGTGAGTGATTACCAATTATGGTTTTTCCATCGCCTTTACCACAAGCCATAAACTTGCGGGCTAGCCAACTCTTCACTAATTAAAGATATGGTGAGTGAATACCATACAATTTTGGGCAAATTGCAAGCCGTTAACGGATTTGAGATATCTTTACCAAGAGCCGTTTGCTCTGGATTAGCCAATCCTTTTGTTTATTAGACATGGTGGATGATAATCAGTAAGTTGAGTAAGTGCAAAACACTTACTCCAAAAAAAAATTTGGCCAAAAATGGGGAATTAGGAGGTATAATTATATGATAAAATTGAGAATTCCCCCCCACACTAGAAATGAATATTGCCCTCAATATTCAAAGTACTGCTACCGTTATGCCGAAACCGAAGCGTAAAGGAAATACTACGGCCATTATTTAGCAAGATTTTTTTTTTTTTTTTTTTTTTTTGATAAAACTTTATATACAACAATGGGCAACTCCCCACACTAGTGGTGTTACGGGTGAAAACCCATGTAGCATGCTCTTGTTTTTGATTCCCGAGTCGCTAGCTTGACTCGATCCCGCATTCATTGGTTCATGGGGAAAGTTTGTAGATCCGGACAACCACGGGAGGAATGTCCTCTCAAAATAGTGCTTCAACCGATGACCATTCACTTTGCAATAACATCAACTTTTGCTCTACCTACCTCAATCCGTTTTTGGAAATCTTATGGCCAGGACTATGCCTTCTTTGACCATAAAGTGACTCTTCTCCCAATTTAGACAAAGATTGGTGTCTTCACCGTTTTAGCATTTTATCTAAGTGGGAGAGACATGTACGAAATGAGTCCCCAATGACCGAGAAGTCATCCATAAACACCTCCATTGTTTCCCGATCATGTCATAGAAAATTGCCATCATACATCGTTGGAACATGCGGGGCGTTACATAAGCCAAAAGGCATACGTGCGTAGGCAAAAGTTAAAATATGGGCGGTGAATGTGGTTTCTTGATCCAGCGGATCAATGGGGATCACGAAAGTAACGGAGAAACCATCAAGGAAACAATAGTATTCGTTCCTGCTAATCTCTCAAGCATCGGTCCATGAAGGGTAGAGGAAAATGGTCTTCTGGGTGGCTTCGTTTAACTTGCGATAGTCAATACACACCGCGCCATCCGTAACCAATCGGTTGGAATTAACTCGTTTTCTTCATTGTGACAGGATTATGCCACCCTTTTTTGGAGCGATAATGAATTGGATTGACCCAGGACTATCGGAGATCGGGTAAATTAAACCGGCATCAAAGTTTGAGAACCTCTTGTTTGATAACCTCATGAATCTTAGGATTCACCCTTCTACGATGTTGGACTCTCGGTTTGAAGTCATCCTCATTAAGATTTTGTGAGTGCGAACTCGGGGTTGATACCCTTAATGTCGGAGAGTTTCCAAGCAATTGCTTGCTTGTGTGACTTCAAGACCTTTATGAGCGATCTTTCCTCCTCGTTAAGTCTTTAGCAATTATGACGGGTAATTTATCATCACCCTCCAAGAATGCATACTCGAGATGAGGTAGGTCCTTAAGTTCAACCTCGGAAATTCTTGATAGATGTTTGTCTTGATTTGATTTCCTCAATCGTTGATCTCTTTCGGAGGAATGAAGGTAATGGATCTTCATTTAACAATTGCTCAAGATAAAGAATATCTCCTCGAATCATAAACACCATCAATTCAGTGAATTGATTCATCGATAACAAGAAATTCATCGATCTCTTCCGAAGGAAGTCGCCTCCCTCAACGGGAGAGAGGGGAAGAGTCGACAATGATTGGTTGAGAAGATGTGGTGGAATCCCGCTCGCATAATTATGAAGATAACCAAGAAACTCTTGAGTACTCTCTAAAAGCAAAATCAATTGCATCGACTCGATTAATTGATTCGGTATCATAATTTGAGGTACCTCGAAGTATGATCAAGGTTAAAGTATGACTTCATTACCCACATGGTGATTTCTTGCTCAAATACATCAATAAGAGCACGGCCCGTTCTCGGGAATCCTCGTCCAACAATGAGGGCAGCAGGATCGGCATCAAAATCAACAACCACAAAGTCGTTTGGAAAATGGAACTTTCCTACTTTCACGAATACATCTCGGCGATGCCAAGAGGGCCGCGATATAGAAACGATCGCAAGCTCAAGAGTCATGCGGTAGGAATAAGTTACGGAAGAGAAAGTTTCTTCCACACCGAATAAGGCATCAGTTGATGCTTGCACCAAGATCGGCAAGGGCAAAGCATTCAATCATTCACTGGAAAAACACAAGGAGAAGAAATTTTCCGGGATCTCCTAGCTTCTCGGGAAGCTTCTTTATGAGAAGCTGGCGAGCGGTTTCGTTCAAAGGAGTTTAGCCATTTCAAACAGACTTTCCTTATTGATCAACATGTGTTTGAGAGTTGATGCAAACTTGGGCATCAACATGATAGCATCCATAGCTTATGTCAAAATGTAGCTCTTGGAAAATTTGAAATTTTTTCCATTTGATGGTAGCTTTTAAGTGGAGTTTTGCTCATTTAAGCGTGAGGGTAAGGAATAGAAGTTTTGGATTTGGGGTTATAGCTGGAGGTTCAAAGACAACTCGAGGTTTGGTTGTGGGTTTCGGGACAACTTGAGGATGGACATTCTTTGGTACCTCCGTTATTAGTCGGAAGTTCCTTGTCCTTTGTTGCCTCGAGTTCACTTTCCACTACCTTAGGGAGAGAAGAAGAAGAGGTAGTAGGAATAGCGGGTCCATCATACAAAGCACCACTTAAGTTGTGATCGCTTTGCATCGCCCCTCGGATTAGCGATCGTGTTGCTAGGTAAAGTACACGAGGCAGGGTCGATCATTTAAAGACTTCTTAATGTCGTATCACGGCTAACCAACAACTGTTCATTTCCTCTTGAGGATTTCATGAATTGTTTCAACAACTCATCGGATGATGGTCGAGTTGGAACAATGGCTTGATTTTACCGCGGAAAATTCGGCCTCTATTGTTAGGATTAGGGCCTTGATTTTGAAAATTTCCTTGATTATTGCCATGAAAATACCACAGTTGAAATTTCCGACACTGGTTTCTATTAAAATTTCCACAAGTTTGGAAATTTTGATTTTGATTTTGAAAACCGTTGTTTGGACTAAAATTACCTTGGTTTTGAAAACCTTGGTTTGGTCTATACGATTTTGATTACGGTTTTGGTTGAAACGGGAGGTCCGGGGTAGTGGTGGGGCGGTGGTTCGGGTCTATAGGAGCCGCGATATTGGTTGCCTCTGGATTAGAAATCCATCAGCATTATTAGCTTCAAAGGGTTACCATCGGTGGCCATACAGTGTAGTAAGCATGGGGCCACCGCAGTAACCTGAGACTTCCACTTTCTTAACCGGCGGAGGTGAAGTTTGTGGAAAAAACTTTCTATTGGTTGGAAGAGCCAAAGCTTGAATTGCTTCATCAATCTTAGCATCGGTGCTAGATTGACTCCGCGAGCGATGAAGAAGGACCAACAACGACTTGGGAAACAACCGGTTTGCTTCGTGCGGTCGGACTTTAGACTTGTTTTCAATTATTGTTAAAGCTTTTGGCGGTTTTGGCAGAAATTTCCTCCGGCGGGGAGAATTGAGAGAATCTTGATCGATTGACTCACTCCATTATAGAAAGTATCGAGTTGCATCAACTCGGAGACCGTCAGTGAGGACATTTGCGGAGCAATTCCTTAAACGATCCCACGATTCACTGAAGGATTCATCAAACTTTTGAGTGAACTTGATGATTTCATTTTAAGACTCGTGGTTTTGGAAGGTGGATAAAACTCATTCACAAATTTCTTCACGGTCTTCCATGTCTCAATTGATTGAGGGGTTGTTTTCAAGCCAAATCAGGCTTGTCCCTCTAGAAAATGGGAGCAGAAGAAGCTTGGACATCGGTAGGGACATTCTTGTATTTGATGGTAGATGCAATCTTGTTAAACCATCGAATATGAGCATGAGATCATCCCGCTCAAAACCATAGAAGCCGACTTGAGGTTACAAGATTCGGTAACCGGTTTTGAGTACAAAATTTCAACCACAATGGTGGGATAACAATAGCATCTCCATGCCGCCGTCGATGGGTGCTGGAGAAGCTCTCGCATAGGGCGTTCTTCCGCCATGATAGCGGAAGTAGTGTGAGCGATCCGGATCTCGAGATCCGATGGATGGAAGCGAAAGTCTCTGGACGCCTTCTTGGAATCTTGACAAGCTCACGAAATAGGCTTACGGATCTAGAAGAATGAGTGCGCATACACTGGAGTTAACTCTAAGAAATCTCGGAGTTAAGGAGGAATGGGAATTATGAAAGTGGATTATGAAAATGGGGTAGAAAGAATCTTTTTGGGTTTTCGGGTTCGACAAGTAGATATAACAACAAATCCAATTAAAACAAAATCGAGGCAAAACAACGGTGAACTTAAACCAATAATCACAAGATGAATGGCCTCTTTGAAAAGGTACACCAATCACAAGGACACAAAAGGCAAGTTTTAAATCTTTGGTTCGGGAACTTATTATGGTCGTACCCCAGGTTAGGTAGTACCTTGCCTTGGTTTAAGTGGTAATCTTTTATGTTGTTATTATTAAGAGAGCGACAAATCTTTTGTATTTTTATCTTTGATACATATATAGAAACAAAGAAAAATATTTTTGTGTTTTATCGTTTTGGATGTTTTTGGTTTTGGATTTTTATAAGAGAATATATATATAGATATAGATGGATGGTATGAACAAAGAGTGAATATTCAAATCACTAATCTGCTAAGCGTAAGATAATGCATACGACTCCCGGCGTGGCGCTTAAATTTGATTCGTTCCCGAGACGGTCAAGTTTTATCACGCAAAGCTAACCACTTGTGATAATGGCCAACGTAACAAACTTCAAGCGATGCGGAACCAAATGCAATGAAGTCGGGAGAGTATAGTGTTTCCCAGTCGTTATGTCCCAACGGTACGTGCGAGAATAGTCAAAGCGTGTAGTGATCGAGAGGATTTGAGCGGAAAAGGATTTTGATTGATTATAACTACAGAAAAAGTATATAAATTACAAGGGCTTAAATGAAAATTAAAGAAAATTAAAAAGATAAATTATTGAACTAGTTGGATCCCAAATTAGAGAGATCCGATTACACTTTGATCCAAACACACTGTTTCTACTTATTTGCAATTAAAACTAAACCAAGCTGAAACTAGCTCTTAAAGACATCATAAGTTAGTAATGATCATTTCAGAGCATTTTAAATGTTTTGCGTGGAAGTTCCACAATCACTTTCCTTCAAAGACTCACGAACAAAACCCACCTACACTACTAACTTGTAATAATGATATCTTGGTTATCGCTCACGTGAGAGCAATTTGATCAATTTGATCATTTCTTCAAGCATAACAATCTCTTGTGTAAGTATAATCTTCACTACATTGTTAATTTAATTCCTTGATTTTAGGATTACAATTTCTTCATTTTTAGAAGTTGGGTTCAAATGGGTTTATCATAATTTGTTACCACATTGTTTTCTAAGATAATCCAAATCAAAAAATTAACATTGTTAATACAAATTAAACTCATTTCTTGAATTCAATAAAAATGGTTTGAGCAAAATTGTGATCAAACCCTTTAGGTTACTATTCACAATTAACACCACATTGTGGTTGTGTTGTTTAGGAACAATCATGCCAAGTAACCAACAACAAGACTATCAAAATACCGCTCATTACATACCAATGTACCATAGGAAAGATGGACTTAGCCCGGAAGATAGTAAAGCCTTTAAAATGCTCGAAAAGAGACTTTTTCACGAAGGTCGAGTAGTAGAACCATCATTTCTTGCTAACACCGACATAAGACAAGTTTTTGGGACCATTGGCTTTGATTGTTTATTGGACATAAACGAACAAATTTTCCCGGTTTTCGTACTTGAGTTCTACAAGACAATGAGGATAGTTAGAAATGATGATGGGTCTATCTCAATTGTCTTCATCATAAATGAGCATGAGTACACTCTTTCGCTTGTGGAGCTTGGAAGAATAGTAGGGGTACCATATCAAGGTGTTTGCATGTATTCTAATGAGTGTTCTTTGGAAGAGTTACACGATATGGTTGATCATCATGAAATCTATAACATGTTAATCCCGAAAGAAACCACGGTGAGGACACCGTGTTCATGCCAAGAGCATCCCCATCAAGGGTCACTAGGAATTCAAAAGTGATCTATAGGGATCCTTTCTAAATGGAGCTCTCCGAGATGTACGCATTGTATAGGAAATGGGAAAATGTGGTAAGGGAGAATGTGTTGTACCTAGTAGGAAACAAGGATCACCCCAACGCATGTCTAAGTTTCATGATCTATTGCCTAGTGACCGAGACTCACTTCAACCTTGCTTACTACATGATTAAGAGAATGGAAAGTATAAGAAGCATGGACAAAATGGTGCTCCCGTCATTTGATGCTCCTAACCCGTCTTGCTAAATTCATCTTTGCATTAGATCCTTCTCCGCAATCCTATGATCATAGCTTTTGCAACAAAGTTATGGTATCATTGACCGAGGGTAGAACTACAAGGTTTATGGTGGAAGGCAAAAGGCCTCACCCACCCATGGATTCCTCGGATGAAAGGGAGAGGCAAAGAGAAGGTGAAGGTAGTAGCAACCCACTCGGAAATACCGATCTCGACCCCTTGGATTACATCAACCAATTGCCGGACATTCCTAGCCCATCACCCGAATGGCAACAAACCAAGGGAATCTTCAAGTGCTTCACCAACTTCTTGAAGAAAAAGAAGTAGAGATGGTGTGATAAAGAGTGGATGAGGGGTGAAGACGAGAAGTGGTGGAGGAGTAAGGTAAGGTCATAGGACCTTAATTTGTGAAAACAACTTGAAACAATGGGTTGTAACGTCTAAACAAATACTTATGTTGTGTAGGATGTAGTATGTAGCTATTGCCATAACTTGGCATTGAACAAACTTAACTTAGGAATGTGTAGGATGAGATTTTACGACTTCTTCAAGTAGTCGTCGTAACTCATCTTTAGGTACCTTTAGTCCCCCCACATGTGCTATGCATTATACTTGATGTGTCTTTGGATTTAGTCTTTGTAGAAACAACTAGGAGAAATGCTTTGCTATGAGTGCAAAATTGCACTTTTGCTGGAAGCCTTCTGGTCTGCAGTAGGCGGATCCCAGCAATATAACTAGCCGGATCCCTCCCAAAAGGGAACCATGGGATCCGTGACTATAGATGAGCAATACAGACTTGATTAAATCAAAAATAGCTCACTATATCACCTCACACTAGTCAAACATAAGACATTAGAACCAACTAAGTCTTCCTCAAACATTTGAAAACTTCACACTCACCCATAGCTTACTTAGGATCTAATGTTTTTGATTTATCAACTCATCAAAACTCACCATATTTCCACTCCAATGCTCAAACTTTATTTCTCACATCTCTTAACACTTAGTTTGACATATCCATCAATTTTAGCAAATTGATTTTAGTCATCATTAACTCAAAAATAAGCTTGAAACTAGTTTTTCATTTTTCCTTATTTTTTAAGATTGTATTAAATTTTTCTTGAGGCATCATCTAACTTCTAGGACTAATTACCATCACTCTTCCATCTCAAATCAAATAGTACTCTTCTCAAACACTTAGTTAGATTATCTAAAATCCACTTTTCTACCCAAAACCATCATTAAGCACCCTCACCTATTATGGTTGGGCATTTAAGACATCCACCTCTCATGGCATCAAAATAAAGTCAAAACCTCGAGATACATAGGTACTAGACATTGCAAAAAGCATAATCATTTCATCAAGAATCTGTCTGATAGACGGATCCCTGGTTTATAACCAGACGGATCCTCGTGAGAGGATCCGTGGGATCCGTGTCTGTAAAAGCTTTAAATCGCTTTCTCTTCAAAGTTAAGACATCTTTTGGTTTTCTAACCACTTTTAGTTACCATTAATATCTTCCTAGAGCTGATCAATATCCTAAGTGCATGCTTAATCCCTTAATGGCCAAGAATTTAATTCCCTAAATCAACATTATCCTTTATATACCAAACACTCTTAAGGTTAAATCATCACTCTTACCTAGCTCTCAAAATTCAGTGGTTAGAAGCTTATATTGCATCCTTACCATCACCATGACCAAAGCACTTAGCAACAACTCTTCAACCAAAGGCACATCCAAAAGAAAGGGTCACATGGTTCATGAGATTTCATCCACCGAATCATCTCCAATAAGAGATAATAATGCTAGAATCCCACCTCAACAAACCCATTCAACAATTGCTAAGAGAACCGCAAGAATTAGCATCAAACCTTTTGGACTAGAAAAAAGGTCATCTAATTCAAAACCAAACATATCTAGCTCTAGCAAGTCGTCTAAGTCCTCATTCCTTGAGCATAGATTTAACAAGCCTCTTCCTCATCCAAATTTCTATTCATTAGAGAATTCACCACCGAGAACCTCCCACTCACCAACTTTCTCGTTAAATAGGGAACCACCCACAACACCGAATACTCCATCACGGGAAAACAATCATGGACATGATCATATGGAGGAATTTCCACCACCACCACACTTTAGTAGAACTTATCCCACATCTCAAAATGAAACCCCGCAATCATTCGTAGAGCCTCCTCAAAACATCCATTTTCCTCTGGTTTTCAATCAAGACAATAATTGCCTAATTTGTCTAATAACCCAAGGACTTGTTCAAGAAGTACGAAATGAGTTACATTTCATGTTTAATCATCTTCTTGAAAGATTGGACCAAATCAACAAGTCTACTCATCCCTAGACTCAAGAACATTGTTGCATTTTAAGTTTTAGTCACTCATTAGTATTAAGTAGAATGTATATGGCTTGATC
Organism: Chrysanthemum lavandulifolium; assembly: GCA_022545495.1. NCBI lineage: Eukaryota > Viridiplantae > Streptophyta > Magnoliopsida > Asterales > Asteraceae > Chrysanthemum > Chrysanthemum lavandulifolium. The sequence goes on from CM040239.1 coordinate 258,829,991, forward strand.
ATTCTCTTAGTTTTAGAGATTTGTTGATTATCTCGTTGTTTTATTGAATGATAACTTATTTGCCATATTTCTCTGAGTATATGTTTGTTGTTTGTATACATATCTCGCTCTTATATTTAGCATCGTTTGATATATCACCTTTCTTTGAATAACTTTGTCACCGACAGATGGATCCTCGCAAAAATGCCTAGACGGATCCCACCACAAAGGAAACCATGGGATCCGTGGTATGTAAGAACAAAATTCTACTAACTTGAGTCTTATTTGCAGGAAATTATACACTATGTACTTGTTTTCTAACCTTTATTTTGTAGATTTTCAAATACACATGAAGACTTTGACACCCTAAGCTAGGGGGAGTTTTGTGTCAAACCATTTAGTGCAAAACCATTTGCAACATAATCCTATTCGGATTACAATTCATGACACCCCATTGCAGTTTCAATCTTCAAGGGGGAGCATTTCCGTCGCAAGGACGAAGCCATTTGCAAACTAAATTGCAAAACAATAGCCTACTAGTTTTCATTTGCTTGACGCCCTCACAAAGGGATGGACTCGTCAAGGGGGAGTTAAGACGAGAACCATTCCTGTCACTTGCTCTCTTTACACTTTTTTTTTACATGTTTTTCTTAAACCAATGTGTTAGTTTCTTTTCGACACTCTTTTGTTTCGACAAAAGGGGAGAAGAGAGTAAAACTCAATTCGAACTTTTACTTAATTTTTAGTTTTTCTTAAAATAATTTTATATTTTGTCATCAACAAAAGGGGAGATTGTTAATACAAATAAGTCGTAAAAATGTTTATTTATATTTTACGATCTTCTAATGTTTTGTTGATAACAAACGTAAAATCATTTTAACGAAACAAATAAAATACGTAAATAGTTTGAGCCAATAGTTTTCTAACACACTTACGTTTTCACATAAAACACTAAAACAAGTATAAGTAATTTTATGATTTAGTAATACATATGTACAACTAGTGTTTAAATATTGGGCAAAATATATAACTAGTATGTATTATAAAATGGGTAAAAACTATAACCCATGGAAAATATCTATAACCCATGGTATTGACCCATACCCATTTGACTAGGTACATTGCACTCATGAGATACATTGTATCTAATAAGAGACCCATGGATCAACCCATGACCCATGACCCTTAACCAAAATACCCATGGGCAAAGAGGAGCGTCCCACGGATCCCTAGCTTTATGCTAGACGGATCCCTTGTGGGAGGGATCTGTGGGATCCGGGGAACAGTAAGCATTTCTCCTCTATAAATAGTGCGCCATTTATTTCTTTTGGTTTGCCACTCTCACACATACTTACCCCAAGTATTGTAACTCTCTAACCACTGATCCTAAGGGATCTTTCTATGTAGTTTCTCTTTTGTTTTTGTGTTATTCTCTAGGTTCCTCTTAAAGGCGAGATCACCACTTCTTGAAGTTGAGCAAGCTCAAGTCCATGAGTTGCCATGCTTCATCATCATCAAGACTCTTGAGGTTCTCTTGTTGATAGTTCTTTCTTTATCCATAGAAGGGTTGTGTCAAAGGCATTAGTGAAGAATGCCAAAAGAGTCAAGACGAAGCATTAGTGAAAGGTGCTTAACGTCCATGTCAAGAGCATTAGTGAAGAATGCTAAAGGTGTTAAGACGAAGGCATTAGTTAAAGGTGCCAAGCATTGTGTCAAAGGCATTAGTGAAGGATGCCTAGGAATCAAATTAAGTGGCATTAGTGAAGAATGCCTAGGTCGATAATCGATGAGGTGCATCATTATACATATAGTGATTTTCTATTTCCAATGGATGGTGATATCCTTGATGGTGTTGTAATAAGGAGTGAATCTCCTTTGGGATTAGGTGTTGGGTAGTAGTTCCTCCATTGTAATGGAACTAGGTACTTAGCCTAGTACCGATAAAGGGTAGGCGACGTTGTGGTAGGTGTGATTCACCTTGGTGTGAAAGAACCCGGTGGTTAGCCTAGTACCGGAAAAAGAGTAGGCGACGTTATGAAGGCTTCTCCACCATAAGGAGTTGGTGTCGTGTAGTGATTACGAACTCTCGAGTAGGTGACTTGGGGAGTGGAGTAGGGCAAGGAAGGTGTCCTTGTGGCCGAACCACTATAAATACTCATGTCGTGGTTATGTGCTTCTTACTCTTTATCTTTCATTATACTTTTATATATCTATCTATCAACGTCCAACATACACATCTAAGTAGATTGACATAAGTTGATCTAAATGTTTTAAAATAAAGTTTTAATTGGTAAAACTATTCAACCCCCCCCCCCCTTCTAGTTTTCCACATTGATGATGGAGAAGAATCGCTGATGAACCGCTGCATGTTCCCCTAAAACAGATATTCACCGAAACCAAAGTTGTCATTACTCATTCAAACTGACATCATTTACGGTTTAGTCTTGATTTTGTAAAATCCCGCGAAATAATCTATTTCTCGGTTTAAATCATAGACTTTTAAAATCCCGTGACAATGGAAACATCCTAGTAAAAGTAAAGTGCATCTCCGGATCCATCTCTCGGTTTATTCTTGGTTTTGTAAAATCCCGCGAAAGAAACTATTTCTCGGTTTAAACCATAGAATTGTAAAATCCCTTGATGATAAACCGAATTGTAAAATCCCTTGATGATAGATTCATCCTGGAGAAAGGGAAAGTGTATTTCTAGATCTTATCTGATGCTGGTGATAGAGTTTCTTCTTCGAAGAAGGGATAAAGAGGGTACTTCATAAATTGGATGTGTGTTTGGATATTCTTCATGGAAGTTTGGTTATTAGAAGGTTTTAAGGGGCTATGTGCTTTTAACCATGGTCGGGATGAAACCATTATCATAGTTCACTTAAAACGTCAACAAAGGCTAGATCAGGTCTATTTACCACAAGATGTGAAAACGGCGTTAATTCATTATTATTTATTTGAGGTTGAAGTGAAATTTCACGGGCGAGTGTACTTAGTATCTGAAGGTATCGGGGATGGTTGGATGAATATTCTTCGAGATCATTGTTCGAGCTTTTAACATTTTCAAAGACGAAGACATGGAAATCTAGTTATTTTTGGGTGATTTTTCTTTTTCCTTTTTACCACCACAAAATAACTATCACTTTAAGGAGTTACGTTTTAGTGTTCAGTGTCACATTGAATTGTGGATTTTCAAGAGGTGATGTACATCTTATACTTGATGGTTGGTTGGTTGAAGAGTATAGAGTACATAGAGATTCAAAAGGACATGAATTCTCGGCACCGCTCTTAGTCACATTGGTGCAAGTTTAAGTCACGAGTTTGGGCTATTCTACTTCAGGGTCAAATTCATCATATTGGGTTTTCTCCATCAGCTGTCACGACAAAGAGCCTACTGAATGATAATGGGGTTGATAAACAAGTTAGCCAAGAGTAGTAGAAAAGAGAGAGATTATGACGTTTGAACACAACAGTTCAAGCCTCGTTCTCTAAAGAAAAAAATGTGTACGCTTCAGTGCGCATTATCTTCGGAAGAAGAGAAATCTTCTCAATTATGACCATTCTCATCAACATGCTTCATGCTTTTTCCATGCGCGATCAGTTATCAAGTGAACCGAACTACCGATGATTGTTCTCTTATTCCACTTGCTCAATTACAATGTCGATGGCAACATCATATGCAAATTTTATGGGGGAGAAGTGTGAATAGAATACATTTTGAAGATATTCACTTGTTTAATCAAGAATGGCATCTCCGTATGCAATTCTTGAGGGGAGAAGTGTGACAAATATGCATGATTGATATCTGAGTATAAATAGTCATACGGCTCCAAACTCATGTAAGAACAGAGCTTCTTCTTATCGGGTCATCTTCATCATGTCTTCGATAGAGATGGTGTACAAATTAGTGCCACGTGTTCCTTTTAAAAGTTCAACACCGTCAAAATCTCTATCAAAATAATAGTGTTTTCTGAAGGCCACTTCAAGATCAGAGTCGCAGAATTGACCAACAGAGAACATATTATGACCAACAGATTAACGAAGCAAGAGTGTTCTTCTAAGAGCCGTTGGTTGACATCTTTACACGGGCTAATGTGATTTATGACAAAGTGCTTCCAGTTGCGGGGCTGATTTCCTTAATGAACATCTTTATGTTCTTGTTTGATTGGGAGGGATTTTAGTTAAGGGGATTTGCTATATGTAAGTTAACGGAGAATGCATTTGGTGAGTTGAAGATGTTAACATCCTGTTCCCCAAACGGAAAATTTTGAAGAAGGTCGAGTCTACAGTCTGTTCTACATTTTATGCTGCATGTTAGAAGATTAAAGACGAGTTGCATTTGATTATCCAAAGACTTCTTCTTAATCCGGGCTGAGAAGAACACATGAAATCTTCGTCAGTTTAGGGGAGAGCACAAATTGGGGGAGAGTGAAATGTCAGATTTAATCCCTAATTAGACTTGCTCACATAATTCTTCAGCAAGTTGATTCTCACAAATACATTTGAGCTAATGGTATTCTTCTCAAAAGATTTCTAGTACATGGGCTTATAATGTATTGCTGATTCTGAAGTATCAAAACCAGCAAGGGGGAAGGAGACACGCATCTAAACGCGAGTAAACTTGATGAACTTAATACTTCAAAGTGATTGAAGATATCCCGGGGAAACAAATGTCATTACCGAAGAGAAACTCAAGGTTTGACTCATGGCGTTTAGTGTTCTTATTCCAACTATGTGGGGAAGAGATAGAAGAGTTAGTTTCGTGATAAAGAGGTACTCAGTGTGTGATGATTTCGATGTCATCGCAATCATCGGGAGAGAGATTGTGTATATTGGGGTCACAATGTTGTTTCACTTGAGAGCTTAATCGGTGATTCGATGATAATCACTTATTCCGGAGTTGACATCCGTAGAGATAATCGATGATTCACTTTGCTACTCAATGTTATCGGTTATTCTATCTTTGAGCATTCGGGTACTTCGGGTTCTTGAGCTTCATACACTTTCTTTTGGGGAGAGAAAAGTATACTTCGGGGTTATTATTTGCATATCGGACTTAATCTGCTACTTCGATGTTATAAGTTTATCTATCTTTGGGTATATGTGTATTCGGGTTCCTGAGCTTTACTCCAAAAGACTGACTGCATCAATTCAACTACTTGGGGGAATTGGTCTCTTGACAACTTTTTGGTATGGATCGCTTCATAATTCAGGGGAAAAAAATATGAGAAGATTCACTCAGCGTGGGATGATACGTTGTTGTTCCATTTGATGATATAACCCGAACGGAGAATCGATGATCATTCTTAAGAGGAGCAAGAAGATCGATGATATGGTGTGCTTCTTTGTGCACACAGCTAAGGCAAGCTTGAAAGAAAGCTTTGAATCTGCTTTCGCCTAAAGGATTTTGGTTTGGGGAAGCTTCCAAAGTCTCACTTTCAGAAGGTTCAATTTCACTCAACAATTCAGGAGCCTCGAAAGCTTTGGTGGTGAAAGTTTAAGAGATGATGAGTTCTATCTTCTACAACGGGGTTGCTCGATATCCTTATCTCGGTACTCGATCATCATCCTTCTTAAAATATATCATCTACTCTATGTTTAAATATTTATCAAAAATCAAAAGACAAAAATATAAAACCAACAAAAGAAAATAGAAAATATAAAACCAACAAAACCCATAAAATCAAAAAATTGAAAATACCAAAAATATTGTTTTCTAAAGACATGTCTTCTAGTATCGATAACATCTACGGTCTTAGAAATGTCATTCAATAATGGCACGGGACCATATATGAAGTTCGAGCAGGAGGTGTAAATATTTCTTTTCAAAACATGTCTCTAAATATGGCATGCAGTTATTTCAGACTGTAACCCATGCTTAAACCATGGTTTGCTATTATTTCAGATAGCAACCCGCTTTTCAAAAAGGGAAAGTGCTACGCTTAATCGATTTTCTTAAATTTTGTGCACTTATCCTAAAACAAAATGAGGAAAGCATGTCGAAGGACGGCTGTTCCTACTCAAATGTTTTTCTTTCTTTGATTCTTCAGAAAAATATTTGTTTTACAAAATGATGGAAAATGAGTTGCTTTAAAATCAATCAGACTTGGTGTTTTCATAAAATTTGGAAACTCAATAAATGACTTCAACGTTTTTAAAACTTTTCAAAAAAATGAGTCATTGATTGAGGGGGAGAATATTTTCAAATATATATCATCTAACGGGTTTATATAATCATCCTATGTGCTTAAAAGAAAAATATGTTTGCCTACGTTGAAGGACTAGGAGTCTAGGATGTGATTGTTAGGATTAGATGATTATAGTTTGATGAACACATTATTCCCATGCCTTTGTATGATCTGATTGATATGTTGGACTTTTATTAGTCGATTCTTTGTTTGGGTGATGTCGACCACCATATATTTGTGTGTATGTTCACTAACGATGCGATATCATGGCATATAAGAATCTTCCGATCCGGATCCCACAAAAGAAGACGATTGGATGCCGAAAGGAAAGGGTAACTATTTCTTAGGTCGAAAAATGAAGAAACGGAGCTTAATTGGATCTTCATGGAGAGTTGGCACGATAGATGCAACTTAAGAGGTCTCACCGCATTTGCGATGGTTTTCTTCCATCCTTTCAAAGAACAACGAGCGACATATTATTCTCTCCACCTAATATATCTTTGTGCAGAAAAAGTAGTGGATGATACCTTATTTCTTAAAACAATTTTGAAAATATTGTTTTGAAAATGGTAAAATATTGTTTTAAAAATAACAGAACTCAAATTTTGGAAATCAACCGGACTTCATTTCAAACATAAGTCACTCAATCAACGACTACGGTCATTGATTGAGGGGGATGGTGATTTCAATCATATTAAATATTTTCGAATGATATTTCATCTATCAAGTCCGTTTTGTACAACATAAAGTGGTGATCTAAAGATTTAATGTTATGTCATGGTATGATTTTTTTTTAAACTCAAAGATCTTTCAAAATGAATTTTTTTCTATTCTTGTTTGATTATGAAATTGTTTTATTTTACTTAAATATCTCTAAAAACTATCATACCTGACACTAACAATCTTTAATGTCTAAAATTGATCCTTATCGCTTATTTCAAAACTTAAATCAAGCCACGCCTTTCTCCAAATTTTTCTAAATGATTTAAATCAATTGGGATCACAAATCTCAAATGGTTTGAAATTTTTGATCGGGGAGAGATCGTGATTTATATCTCAAATATGTTTTAGTCCTTTAAAGGCACTCCCGCCTCCATGTTCCAAATGATTTCAATATATGATGCACATGATTGTGGAGGAGCATTTATCCAAAAACAATATGATTATTTAAACCCGCCACATTTTTCCCATGTTTTCTAAACCTAATTAAATCACTTGGGATCCAAAATCTCGAGGGTTTGATATTTTTAATCGGGAGAATTTGTGATTTAATATGAAATTTGATAAAAGATGATCGTTTTGACTTAAAGTGCAGTCGCTCTCCCATATGTGCTAAATGCTTTCGAATCTTGAAGCACATATTGAGGGAGCATTTCAAAAGAAAATAAACTTTCAAGGTACAAAGATTTCTATGTTTCAACATAAGTACCTTGATTGATTTTCTAATGGTTTCTTAACGGCAAATGTGATCGTGGAAGTTCTTAAAACCTCCTTCCTCCATGTGTTAAATGATTTCAAATAACCAACGCACATTTGAGAGGAAATTTACCAAGAAAATCAAATGGCTTTTTCCACGAAAATTATGATCAAGAATATATTTCAAAGAACTCTTGCCTCCATGTGCTAAACAATTTCAAAATCATATGCACAAGTTGAGGGGAGCATTTCTAAATGATCAAAACAATTAAGGTACAAAATGTTTTGATTTTATATCACAAGTACCTTGATTGATTTTCCAAATGATTTTTCAATTGGTTTCGAGAAGGAAAGAACTGCACCAAAAGACCGACCATTTTACTTTATGCATGGTGTTATAAGGATGGTAAGGTTAGGTATTAGTTCCCACGATCCACCCGAGCAGGAGGGATCTACCGAGGACAATCCACTAGATAGTGTAGAAGTCCTTAGGTATGATGAAAAAAGGGAAAATGAGAATATGGGAAGAGTCTTGACTCGATGTAGAGCTAATCTTCGAACAAACCCAACAAGGTTCTAGTAATGAAGTCTCGGTAAGCAATCAAGGGGTTGAAGAATGAAAACAAATGAATGTGAAAAGGGTGAAAAGAAATAGCCTCCAATAATTCAACCTTAGGGCGTAAACCGGGTTCAATACATATGCTACTTGGTGGTTACTAAGGTAACGCCGGTATTGAAGACAAGACGTCATGGACCCAAAGGACGCATTGCACTAAACTTCCCAAGCTACTCAAGTTCCTCTTAAAATGACTTGTTTCATTCTCACGGGAACCTACATAATCTATCGACTTTCTCTAGAGATTGTTGATATTGAAGAAGGATACCCTCTCCTAGTCTCCTAATAGGAAACCAAAGTGCACAATTGAGTCTAGAGCCAAGAGATCATCCACAATATCTCATTAGGACACAAAATTAATGAAGACTTGCTATTTCACACAATGTGGAAAGTGAGTATATATTGTGAGTCCCACGATTATCTTTGTGGTATTGCCGTAACATCCAAGTGATATGTAAAAATATTCACAATGAAGATGGAAATCCTTCAGAGCCAACATCAAACAAGCTCTTGGTGGATGACATGTTAGATCTTTTCTAAAGATCAAACTTGTGAAAACTAGATAGAAACAATGGGGCGATTCACTATTGAATCAACCTTGGTCCAGAAATGAATTGACGATACTTTTGGAAAAACCTTCGATGTTTAAATCTTCTTTTCTCTAGCACATCGAATGTGTATTAATTTTCAAACACAAAAGTATTTCGATTGAAAATTGATCTTTCATATAAAACCTTCATCGTATTGCAAAACTCTTTCTTCAAGCAATACGCGATTGTTTTCAAATTAATTTTCATCAATCGGTGAATCTCAATTACCGGGTTCACTCACTCGTGTTGTCTACTTTGGGACACTCCGGTTTGAGAACGGCTAGAACACATTGTGAAACCCCATCAAGGAGATTATTCGAACTCTACCGATCACATGCATTATTTATATTGATCAACGGGGAACCGTGGTTCTTGAAACTATATTCAATGAAAGTAAACAAAGACACTTTCGTGTGTTTTAGTGCTAATCGTTGTTTGCGGGAACATTGGACGGTTGTAGTAGATCGATATTGAGAAGTCAATTCACAACCACATGCTCACAAAGATTCACACTTAATTGAAGAAAATCATGACCATCAAAGACATACAAAGATTCTTCTTCTACTTTGATGAAAAGATGTCATGATCCGTAAAGTGTGAGCATGTCACCCAAAAGTCACAACATCACATGAAGGCAACATAATAAAGGGTGATCCAGAGATTTCATCAGAGTTGATGATCTCAAAGAAAGCTCAAGATCATCAAAGATGTGGATCGGTTCAAAGACCTCCACCGAAAGTACAAAATATTCGAGACTTTGAAGTATCATCGCTAAAGCCCAAAGATTGCGAAGTGAAGAATTGAAGTCTACAAGCTCGTAACATAAGTCAAAATAGAATGCTAGGATTCAAATGTAAATCATGGGTAACCTCCTTGGGGAGATTGTTAGTAATTGGAAATTCCATAGTGAAGTGTCGGTCACCCCAACTATTGTCTAGCATATGTTAGCTCGTAGACATATCGTTATTTACTAGTTATTTAGTTAGTTAGCTAGTTAGTTATTAGTTTAGAGCAACACCGTGGAGGAAGGATGGGTCTTTACCCACTGTATACCTGATCCACAGTCCGACAGGAGGACGTTTAGGTTGTAACTATAAATACCCCTTCCATGCTTGGAAGGGGTGGTGCTTCTCATTCAATCTAACCTTTCTTTTTGTTTTTCTACCTTCTCTCTCAAGAACACCCTCTCTACTCTTTATCTCTCTAATGGCTAACATGTATTTCCATCATCCAAGACCACCCGAATCATCAAACAACATAATATGTATGATCCAACAAAACCACTTGGTGTCCCAAGTGGACAAGTGTAGTCTCGTGAGGGCTTACAGGGAACATACCCACAAAGTTCATTTGAAAACTAATACAAGGTTATTGTGTTTTAAAAAGAAAGAAGTGTTACAGAGGATAGTTACGTCATAACCCCTATAAAGAGTTACGTCGTAATTAGTGCAAAACCTGGTAGACGCTATAGGAGTGTAGCTACGGCGTAACCATTGCATGGTATTACGCCGTAATTGGTAATGCTCTGGGAAGGACTACTGCAGAAGAGTATGCTACGGCGTAACCATAAGAATGAGTTACTGTAGTAACTATGGATGATCGGTCCTCGTCAAAGATGTTTGAAAGAACCTTTCTCCGCTTTTCCGAAAAAATGGTTAAAACACAAAACCCAACAGAAATTGAAATAAAATAAATGAAAGGGATAATTCGGGTTGTCTCCCGAAAGAGCACTTTTCTTTATTTACGAGTCTTTAAGTTAGACTCAAAGCCTCGAGGCTTTATGGTGGCCTTGATTTGGCCAACTTCCTCCATGTCCTTCATCAAATTATGTCTAACCCAAGCAACATTAGTAGCAAGTGCGGAGGTACTCTTTAGTCTCGATCTTCCGAATTTTGCAAATTTTTTGTCCGCCCCAAATGGTATCTAGTGAACTCATACTTTTCGGCTATAATCGGTGGCGGCCTCTTATATGGAATGCCAAGAAGTTTGCACCTTCTTTTCTCATATGCTTCATCGCCGGGTCGTTGAATCCATCTTCACTTTGTAGTTCAAGGTAATATATATCATCGCCATCGGACTCGGTATCTTTAAGCCATTTATTGTCGAGTAAATCTTCCACTAGCACCGCTTGCATTCCTCTTTCTCTTTCCTCGACGAATCCTTGGCATCATTATCCGATTCTTCATTTATGTCATTTGGAACTTCTTCGCTGGGTCGTCTTTACTCATACATCTGCTCCGGATCTTCTCCTTAGTTAGCGATCTACCTTTCCATATTTGATTTTGACCCAATTGTCGAATCCTAAATCATCTAACCAAGGCAATTCGTTCTTTCCGAGTCATTAGTTGAGGTCCATAAGAATTCATCTTCCCAATTCTCTATATCGCTTCCCCATTGCACTCATAATCAAAAGGGTCGCAAGATGCCCAAAGATTTTCGTTAGAGGTTTTATTTTCTCACACCAATGACTTTGAGTTCCTTCGTCATCGATGTTTCTAGAAGGAATATCGTTGAGTGGTTTAATGGTCTTTCCTTGAAGAATATGTTTTCATATTTGAGCTCCAAATTTCTCAACAAAACCGAATTAATGATTGCGTCCCCGAACTCATCGAATACCAATCATCAAGGATAGGTTTCAAAATCAACGCTATGTCTTTCCAATTCATGAGGACATATCCATACTTCGTCCTTCACATTTCCACCCCATTACAATACTCACGAAAGGGATTTCATGTTGTCCATGCTCGTGGACTCATCTTCCGTGATCGATGAGGGGTCTGCAGAATGCTCGATGGGTGGTTTCTCCTCTTCATTAATCGAGAATTTAGCTAATCTTTCTTCATCATTAAGTTTAGTCCACATGTATCTAGCATCATTAACCCTTTCTTTATCGACCCTCCATCGCAGTTTCTTTCCGAGGATCACATGAGGCCCATAGATCATAACACTTTCCATTATCAATTGCAATATCCTTACACCAATGATTCTTCCTTTTAGATTCTTCTAACTTGGGAGACTTGTCACTCCCGTATCCCGGTTATGTAAACTCGATGTTTGGTTACTGCGTAACTCTCTTCGATCATCGACATCATTATCTTTATTAGACTCATCGATGGATTTGTCATTCTTGAAAACACGGCCTTACATAATCGTTGATTTGTTCTTGTGTGCCTCATTTCTTCTTTGTACTTCATCGCAAGCTTCCCAATCATGATTTCCAAGTTTTTAGTGATTCATCATGGCTAGAAAGGCTCTTGTTTGTATTATCATGGAAGTTTTTCACCATTCTTCTTGCTCCTTCTCTCTCTAGTTGAATCTACGAGGTACTTGTTAATTGTTTCCTCCAAGTTAGCTCTTATTTCACCACGATCATAATATGGGGAGGTCCTCCACGATAGCCATTACCATTACGATTATCCTCGTAAATGGTTAATTTTCTCTATATCCGCTTCTTCGACGGTGTTATCTTTGTCAATGTGAGGACAATTTTTGGTGAGATGTCCTCCTCTGCAGCTTTCACAACCTACTTGGATGGCATGAACAATTTATCCGATCTTGAGCATATCCCGACCAAGATTTTCTAGCTTGTTAGTGATGGCGGCAATTCCATCAAGACTTTCCTCGGACTTCTTTTGCTACCTCCATCGTGCAATTTTTGGGAATGATCACCATTTTTGGATGGCTTCAATTGCAAGAGTAGGAGTCATGCTCGAATTGGTCCTTGGTAGTCGAAAGCTTTCTTGTAGTCACATTGATTCCTTTGTAAAAGATGTTGACCTTTTGTCGGTTGTTTAGATCATGTGTAGGACACTTGTAGAGAGATCGTTGTATCTATCCCGTGCTTGATACAACGTTTCATCGCCATCTTGCTTGAAATTATGGATCTCCATGAGCTAATTAGATATCTTCAACGGAGGACAATATCTTTGGATGAAGTGCTTTTTAGAAGAGCCCATGTATCAACCGCCTCGTGGCAATCTTTCGATTCATCTTCTTGCGCCCCTAGTAAGAGTCATGGGAACACCTTTGCATAACAAATCATGAGACACACCGAATGTTGAAAAGGCTTTCAATGTACAATTAATTCTCAACGTGCTCATACGCATCATCGTCCCTGCTTTCCGAAAAAGGGTTAGCACGAAGCTCCCTCATAAATTGATCTTTAATCTCGAAAGGGACATTAGCTCCAATCACGGTCTTACGATCCCCTACCCTTGTTCTTCTCTTGTCAACGCCAAATATTCCTCAAGAGTGAGGTCATCAATGTTAACAACTTCCATGGTACCGAAACTTGTAAAATATCATGAGAAATTGAGAAAATTTTAAAACAAACATAAATGAAAGACTTAATAAAATCCAAATATAACTCCCCAAGAAAGGGCGCCAAAAACTTGATGCGTGTTTTATTGACTGTGTTTTAATATTTATAAGTTCTCGTTATACCTATGGTTCACCCTAATGCACTAACGGGCAAAGGTACCCGTCGTGTGTAGTGTAGTATTCGGTAAAACCGAGGTCATCCCAAGAGCTATGTGTGCGGATTTAAACTAAGTCTAGGTGTCACAGATTTTAATAGATTTTAAGGAGGAAATGATTAACTACTAAAACAAGAAAATAAAGAAAGCAAATAGAGGCGAGGGTTGTGATCAATAGGGGAGAAGTGTGCTAACCTAGTTATCCATCCTATCAAGCTAAGTTCATGTTTAATTACTTCCAATTACTTCAAGTGGCGTGAAAGTCGCTAGGACAGCATTTGGTCAGTTCGACCTAACCTATCAGCAAAGGGTTCCACTGGAGATGTCAAGTGACCCGTCGAAATTCCAGTTGTTCTTAGTCCCCTAAGCCAAGTCATTAAGTACCGCTACATGCAAGATTTGTAACAATGAGTTCTCGGGCGCTAGCATCTTAAACACTCATCCCTGACTTCTTAAGTTCATCCAAACGGTAGGTGATCAGTTGGTCAAATTGCACAAGCGAAGAAGGGTCGTCAGTTGGTCATATCTTACCCTTCCCACTCAGTCTACCTACTTAGGTTAAGTTTGTCATATCTCCTAAGTAACTAGTCACTACCGCCATTCAAAACTACCGAAACAAGGGTAGCTACCAACAAACTATGCATGCATACACTAGAAATAATTATACGGAGCAATGTAAACATAAACAAAGCAATTAAGGAATCATAACTAGGCTAGCACCGGAGGAGCTTAGCAGCTCATATTAACTAAAACAATCAATTCAATGTTTAACATTACGAAATACATGAATTGAAAGTAAAGAAAAGATAAAATGCTAATGCTTATCGTGGGGAGTGATTTCTCCTTGGAGATGACTCAGTATGCTCCCTAAGATCTGCCTTCAACCTTCTACTCACGCTCAATCGATGTTGTGTGTGAAATGGGATGATTAGAAATGTTGGAATTAGAGCGGTATTTATAGGCGGATCTTGTTACGACGTATCTTGTTGAGAGTTACCCAGAACACCATTATCTTCGTAATTTGCACTGAAAATGCTTGTTACAGCGTAACATCTGGAAAGAGTTACGCTATATCTTCAATAAATTTTGGTTACACCATAGTTGTGACAATAGTTACGGCTTAGCTTGCAGCGGCGCGAAACCTCATTTGACCTAGTTAGTTACATCGTAATCTTTGGAAAGAGTTACGCCGTAATCTTCAGTTGAGTTGGTTTTATGAGCCATGTTTTTGTTACGGCGTAATGTGAGAGGGGAGTTACGCCGTAACATCTTCAAAATGAGCATACTATCATATATCTTCAATAAACTCTCCAAATCCGCGTCTCTTTAGCTCCAATGCTCGTAATTTACCTGAAAGTGAAATATAGAGGAAAACAAGCGTAAATCCATATAAATGATATAAAATACGAGCATTATCGGGGAAATTGAAACTTAATATTCGGGACTATTTGATGTTATCAATCTTCATCGTGAATACCTTACATATCACTTGGATATTCTAGCAATACCACAAGGATAATGTGTAGGACTCTCAATATATATTTCTTACTTTCCACATTGTGTGAACCAAAGAAGTCTTTATTAATTGTGTGTCCTAGCGAGATTTTGTGGATGATCTCTTGGCTCTAGACTCAATAGTGCATTTTGGTTTCCTAATCGGAGACTAGGCGTAGGTCTCCTTCTTTAATATCAACCATCTCTAAGAGAAAGTTGATAGATAATGTAGGTTCCCGTGAGAATGAAACGAGTCCTTTTAAGAGAACTTGAGTAGCTTGGGAAGTTTAGTGCGGTCGCCACCGGGTTCATGACGCCTTGTCTTCAATACCGATGTTACCTTAGTAACCATCAATAGCATATGAATTGAACCCGGTTTGCCCTAAGGTTGAATTATTTGAGGCTATTTCTTTTCACCCTTTTCTTATTTCATTTCTTTTCATTATTCAACCCCATCATTGCTTACGAGACTTCATTACTAGAACCTTGTTGGGTTTATTCCAGTTCTAGCTCTATCTCAGTCAGCACTCTTCCCATATTCTCACTTTTCTCTTTTTTTCATCATACCTAAGGACTTCTACACTATCTAGTGGATCGTGGGAACGAATATCTATCCTTACCATCCTTATAACTCCAATGCATAAAGTAAATTGGTCGGCCTTTTGGTATTGTTTTTTCCGCCTCGAAACTAATTGAAAACCATTTGAAAATCAATCAAGGTACTTGTGATATAAAATCAAAGCATTTTATACCTTAATTGTTTTTTATCTTTTAGAAATGTTCCCCTCAACATGTGCTTCAAGTATTAGAAATCATTTTGGCACATGGAGAAAGAGACCAATGAAAGTTAGATTTGAATGAAAGCTCCAAATCTTGATAACGTTTAAAGTGATCATAATCACTCCCCGATCAATACTAGTATTTAAATACTTTGGATAAAACATTTTGGGAGGATGTGGTTTTCTTTAATTGCTCCCCTAAATATGTGCATTGAGATTCAAAGAGTTTTGCACATATTGGAGAGATCTTGCACATTGAGACAAATCAATTACATTTCAATCCTTTTGGTTTAAGATAAATGCTCCCCTTAACATGTGCATGGAAAATTTTAAATCGTTTGGCACATGTAGGAAGGATCGCATGTTATTGTATTTCTAAAACCACTTATCAAATTATCGGTTTATTTTCAATTTAAATCACAAATTCTCCCCGATCACAATTTTCAAACCCTTTGAGATTTTTGATCCCAATTGATTTAAATTATTTTGAAAGCTTTTGAGGAGAAATGTGATTTGCTTTTA
Source organism: Chrysanthemum lavandulifolium (assembly GCA_022545495.1). Lineage (NCBI taxonomy): Eukaryota > Viridiplantae > Streptophyta > Magnoliopsida > Asterales > Asteraceae > Chrysanthemum > Chrysanthemum lavandulifolium. Next base: position 258,846,049 of record CM040239.1, read on the forward strand.
AAATATTTAACTAATAAGGATCGATTTTGAAACTTTAATCTCCTTTGATCTAACATGCTTAGGTACCATATGTAAAATTTTCGCTTTGTGTACCATTTGAAATGAAAACTTAATTTTAGCATGGTCTTGATCCAATTGTGGATAAAATGTTATTTTTTAATGATTAACCTTGCTCGAGATATAACCTTTTGAATTGTTTGAAATTTTGACAAATTATAAGTCCGATGATTTTCAAAATTAAGTCCAATTTATTTTCAAAGCAATTTTGTTTTCATTAGAAGACAAATATTTTCGTAAGAATCTTTAGAAGGAAAAACATTTGTGAGAGACATTTGTCTTTTGGCGACAAATGTTGTTGATGAATTTTGGTTTTAGGATCGAGCATGAGATATTAAAATAGTTTAGCATGGCTCGTCCTTTCTTTAAAAGCGGTTACTGATCAAATAACTGTAAGCCAATGTTTGAAGTTCAAGATTCTTTATGAAATGACAAGAAGCCAATTGATTGTTTAAGGCATGTTTTGAAAACATTTGAACTTCTTCGAACTTCATCTAAAGTCCCGTGCCATTATTGAATGACATTTCTAAGACCGTAGATGTTATCGATGCTAGAAGACATGCCTTGAAAAACTATTTTTTGGAATTTTCTGATTTTTCAAATTTCTATGGATTTTTTAAGATTTTATATTTTTCTATTTTCTTTTTGATGGTTTTATATTTTTGTATTTTTAATTTTGATAAAAATATTTACAAAGAATAATATAATTTAAAAAGATGATGATACGAGTACTGATATAAGGATATCGATCAGCACGAAGTAGAAGACAGTAATCAACATCTCTTAAACGTTCACCACCAAAGCATTCGAGGCTCTTGAAAATCGCCGAAATTGAGCCTTTTAGATGTGAATCTTTGGTAGCTTCCCCAAACCGACAATCTTCGTCTTAAGACCATTTCCCTAAGTAGTAGAAGTGAAGCAAACAATCTTATTGTATGAAGCTCAAGAACCAGAAAAAGACGATAACACCGGAGTAACAAGTTTAAACATTGATCATCTATGCGGTTATCAAACCCCGAATAAATGATTAAGCCCGATAACATGAACCTGTTGTGCGTCCCCGATGTACACATAACTCTTCAGTTTTGAGCAGTTGTCTATTCAGGGGAACAATATATCAACATCTTCATTTCACCAAATGCATTCCAGTTATCTTACGTATAACCAATCAGCCCAAGATGTACACATGTACCCAACAAGAGTAGAGATGATGACATCCAAATAACATGTTGAGTCACTGATCATCTCTGCGGATGTCAACTTTGGAATATCGATTAAGCTCGATCATGTTAACATGTTTTGCTTCCCTGATGTACACATATCTCTCCCCTGATGGTTGCGATCTCATTGAAATTATCATTACATTGTGTACATGAAGCAATAACCAGAAGCACTTTATCATAAACCATATCGAAAATGTCGATAAGCAATATCATCTCACGATCCAAATATTCTTCTCATTTTCTTCCCACTGAAAGTTGAGTTAACACATACCAAAAGTGTCAAGATACCACTTACCCCAAATAGTTGGAATAATACATCCTTTCCCCAAATAGTTGGAATGATACATCCTTCCCCCCAAATAGTTGAAATAATAACACCAAACTCCATGAATTAAACACTGAGTTTCTCTGCGGTTATGACATTTGTCTTCCCGGAATAACTTCAATTGAGCAGAAGTATTAAGTTCATCATGTGTACTCATTGTGAGTTTAGATGTATGTCTCCTTCCCCCTTGCTGGTTTTGATACCTCAGAATCAGCAACACATAATACACTCATATTTTTGAAATCTTTTGAGAAGAACACAATTAGCTCAAATGAATGCTATGAGAATCAACTGCTACAAAACCTCTCTCTGAATATCTTTATAAACCCATATGTAGACAATTTGAAGTGACCACTGATGAAAAAAAACCGATATACCAAACTTGAAACTGAAGTAGAATTCAATGCATTTGTATCTTAGTCTTGCACTAATATTAGAAGAACGGTGTCAAGAATTTATGCTGCAAGCAAATATCTAAGTACTCAGTACTCAACCAAAGTATGAGACATTAACACCTCTTGCGATTATCCACAACATCATCTGTGTGTGACACTGAGTACTGAAGCGCAACTCCTTTTAGTGATAGTTAACCAGGTCTTCAAACATCCACCCTGACTGCTGGTAACTAGATAAACCAAGTCTTCAACTTAAATTCTAAGTACGAGCAAGTTATCATTGAAAGGCATTCATCCAACCAACCCCGACTTCAAGATAAATTAAGAACACACCTTTGTGAAAGTCAACTTCAATTTCAAATACGTGATATCCGATTAACTCCTACGTAATCAATTTGTGTCAAATGCCCAACACGTAAATAAACATATAGTAAGATGTACATTGATCCGCAGAATGAACCGGAGAAAATGATTCCTCAACATAAATGCCTTCTTCCTAAAGGTATCCTCATGCTACCAACTTAGCCTTGTTTTTCAACCCTCCTCCCAATTCATCAAGTTTGATGTTAAGTATCCACTTTACAGTGATGATCATAGCGTGATTTGGACGAGGAACAAGCTCCCAAACTTCAAGTATTTCAAGCTCATTGAACTTTTCTTGCATAGCTTCAATCTAGCATGATTCGGTCAATGCTTCTTTGTAATTTTTAGGTTTAGTTGAGGATGTGAGAGCATCATATTAACAAAAACATGGCTTTAGTGGGTAGTTGGAGGCATGTTGAGACTGATTTGGAAGATTCACCAATAATGTCTTTCAAGCGGATGAGGTAGTCATTTTCCTTAATGTTCATGTAGTTGATTTACAGAGTGTACATTGGGAGGAACAATAATCCGTGAAGATTTGGCAAAGGAATACCAAAGAGCGGATCATTATTCATGAGTGCAACTGCAATATTATGATAGTCATTATCAACGCCTTGAGGAATAACTGGAGATTGGGCTTCTTGGATGATCAACATTCGCTAGCGGTTGGAAATACTCATCAAACATATCTTGAAATAATGAATCATTGGACAATAAATCCATCAATTATCCTTAGTAAGTGAAACATTAGGCGTTGGAGGAGAGTCGTATGACCATTATTCAAACATCCATCAACATGTAGTATATTCACTCTTCTCCCCCTCAAAAATTGCATCCGAAGTTGCCATTTTTGATTTAACCAAGTGAATAAGAATACGATCAATGGTAAGTAGATTCCTTGATGATTGACATTTAGTTTCTTCACTCTTCTCCCCCTTAAAAATTGCAAATGAAGTTTGCCATTTTTGATTGAGCAAGTGAATAAGAATATACACCAATGAACGTAGATCCACTTGATGACTGAATGAGCATGGGAGAAAAATGAAGCTTGTTGATGGAGAATGTAGATGAGAATGGTCATTCTTGAGAGAATTTCTCTTAAACAGAGATAAAATGAACTAAATTATACGCCTTTCTTTTCTTTGAGGAACGGGGCTGAAGTGTTATCTGTAGATGCCATAATGTTGAAGAGCGAGGCTCGAATCGATGTGAATGTACGTCATCGTCATTTACCCTCATCTGCTTAGAGCGAGCCTTAATCCAAGTACCAATGGATGATTTGTACGACCTGCATTGGAACACAGACAAAGGTGGAAATTTGAAAACATTGGATCCCCATGTGCAAATGGGTTCCTTTTGGTTAGCGCAAACAATATTTGAATCAGCAGAAACCCTAGGTGCAATGGCATTATCACTAGGAGCTAAACTAGTAGAAGCATCGACTTAGTCAAAGGGCATTGTGTGCCTAATGGGATTATTCTACCGCTTGGCCAAACCTTAACAGCACTACTCTAGGCATAGTGGATCTAGTTAAGGGCAAGGTTTGCCATGCGTGAATATTCGACACATGGGCTTTCTCGAAATCCTACATTGCTAAAAACATTCCTGTAGGTTTCTAGGATTGCTAAATCTTTTTCGCTTTCCAAACTTTCTTAACGGGTTTTGATTCTTAGACCTCGTAAATAACACAACACATTTATCATGATTACCGGAAAATAGACATTCTTTACATGTTTTGCGAGACAACATAAGACTTGAATTAATTTCAAGAAGCTTAGAGCTAATACTAAAACCAACACGATTCTTTTTGTTCAAGTCAAACTTATTGTCCCTATGGTGTTCTTTCACTTCCTTCTCATGATCACTTTTAGTTTGCATAATCCTATCCTTCTTTGTATTTCTTCTAGGTTTTGACCCGCTAACTTTAGTGTCAATTTTAACATCCGTAGAAGTGATGATGGGAACTTTAGTTTGTTTTACTGCCATTTGATTTTCTGACCTAGAAGTGTTGGGTTCTGAGGCTTTCAGAGGCACATCAAAGGTAACATGCTTGACTTTAGGAATTAAAGTGGGTGCAACTATTCTATCTCGCCTAGTACCAGTTTTAGGACATGTGGAAATGACATATTCTAAGAGTTCCTGAGATCGTTTGGCATTCATGCAGGCATAGGCAACAGCACTATCAAGTGGTTTTTCTATTCTATCATCTTCGACGATCTCACAGAGACTCTCTAAACTATCCTTAAGGTACGAGAGATAGGCTTGATATGCAAGTTCATTATTCCTAAGAGGAGGAGGAATATACAATACATCAATAGCATAATTATTACAAGCAGAAACCTTTGGAATGAATATTTGTAAGTGGGAATCATAGCTTTTCCTTTTACCATACGCTTGATTCTCAATTTCGTTAAGCAAAGAAGTTATCTTTTCAATGTGTTTATCATGATTAACATTGACTGAATCACATAACTATTTGTTTTGCAATTTAACCTTTGAAATTTCAGCTTGAAAACATTCATTTTCTTTTTGCAATTTATTGATGATGTTTTGAAGTTGGAAATTCTGAGAATCTAAAGGCGGAGGTATCTTAGTGCCAACCACTTCACTCCTAATTCCCTTCAATTGGGAAATTTGAGCTTTCAACTTTCGGATCGTGTTGCAATGAGCTTCAATCCGTTCATCACGAGAGCTTATTTCAAAATATGCATCAAACTCAGGAGCATCCTAAGATGTCTTGGCATTTGAAGTTTTAATTCTTTCTTCATGATGTTGATATTTTAATTGTAAATCAAGATATTCAACTTCTAGTTTAGAAAATTCCGACCATGTTATCATGATCATCCTTTTCGATCTTGTCATGAAATTTTGAATTTTGGTTTCAAGCTCATTGACACGATCTTGTAAGACTTTCAAAGCAATCGATAGATCATGAAATAGAGAAGCGATAATAGAATAATTTGTGATAGTGTAAAACACATCTTGAGCAATACATCTAGAAATCAAATTCTCATTAAGGATGTGAATATTCTTCCTCACAATCTTATTACTTTTAAGCTCACATTCATATTCTTTAACCTCCTTTTCATTTCATTAAACATCTTTTTCATTTTGTTAACTTCCGTATCTATGGCCTTTTAATACCCTTGAATTGTTCTTTTAGTTGTTTAAAGAAAGGAATGACCTCGCTAGATAACATTCTTTAGTTTGCTCAAACCCTTTCCCTTTCAAGAATTCTGTTGGTGTGATTCTCTTCTTACATGTTTTCTCAAAATCAACAAATAGTTGGTAAACTACGTATAAGGCGATTAAGGTTTTACTTTGAGTGGGAAGATTTCTAGGCACTAAATGTATTGGTGTATTTGGAGGATACACTGTAGATGGAGGCAACTTCCTAAGGGGAGGATTCTTTTCAACAAGTTCACCAGTTTTTTTCTTTTCCATATCTAACTTCCAAAACACTTGTTCAGGGGTTAATTGAGTCTGAGGTCTAAACTTAGCTAAAGCAATCCAGTTATCCTTAGTGAAATTGGGAGTTTTAAACGTTATATTATGATTCACACACCAAGGATCTTCTCTTGATTTCTTTTCCATTTTCTCTCTAGAATCATTTTCTATTTCTATGTCCTCTTTAGTGTTCTCAACATAAGTTGGGTTTTGTCAAGGCTTAAGAATCGCACTACCATCATAAATCACATCATGAGCTGTTTTGCTTTCTCAAGATACGCAGGATTGGGGTCTTCTACAAGGCCAATACTATGCTTATCACTTAATAATCTATGCTTAGTGATCATGTGAGCAATTTGAATGGTGTTGCCTTGTACGTACATTTTGTTTTCAAGTTTGTTCTTCAAAGTTTAAAGGTTGGAAAAATCATTTAAAAGCTTTGATATCTTTGCATTGAACTCCTGTTTAAGCACTTTTACATTTTCTTGAAGTTCTTGCTTTTGCTTAACAGCTTTATTAAGTTTCTCTTGTAAGAAATTTAACTCTTGTTTTAATGTTTCTTCCTTAAATTACTTTTTCTAATTAATGTACGCATTTGGCAATCCATTTCCTGCTCACGTATGGTCAGCTCAAATTTAGCACGATGTTCATAGATGGCAACTTGATCCTTATATATGTTAAGCCTAGTGGTCAATGAGTCATCAAGGATAAATGCAGTGTAATCATGCAACACATAACCATCATTTTGAGCACAAGATGCACAGCTAGGTACAAGAGAAGCTTCCATCCAGCTTTCCTTTGCATTGGCGTACACAGTTTGTGGCTGGTACATCTCTCTCTTGGGTACATCAGAAGCTTCCATGGAGCTTTCCTTTGCATTAACATGCACAAGTTGTGGCTGGTGCTCCTCTCTCTCTTGTGACTTTGAGCACGAAGATTCTATATTAGCATTATCCGACTCAAACACGATAGTCTGTTGTACATTGTTGGGTATCTTCTGTTCATTGATCACGTCGTATAAACTGAGTATCTTAGATACAACTGAATCTGAATCGTTAGGCATGATGTTGACGTGCACGGTATTTTACAAATCTATGATTTAAACCGAGAAATAGAATCTTTCGCGGGATTTTACAAAATCAAGAAGAAACCGTTAAGCAATGACCAATAGAACGTGTTAAGATGACTGATGGATCGACACAATGATAGAAGATTGTGTGTTAGGACTTATGATTGTTTGTAGGATTAGCTGAGATGTTGTTTGGTTGAGATTTGGATTGGTTGATGCACGTTTTTACGGTGAAATTTAGGTCTGAAAACTTAAAACCTCAATAACTTCCTTTCGGAGGAGATTTAGGCCTCGAAAAATTTGTTTCACGACTTCTTTGTGAAACCTCACAATGTTCAGGCTGTTCCGGTCGTTTTGACAAGTATTTCGCTGAAAACAGAGTTACGATTCAAAAGTTATGGCCGTTTGAAGTTTTAACGTAAAAGGTCAACTTTGGTCAAGCCGCAAGTGGTCAAACCGCAAGTAGTCAAACCGTAAAGTCAAAACTCGCTTTTGATCAAATCGCGATGGTCAAATCGCTTGTTAACAAGTCGCAGGAAGTCAAGTCGCTTTAATTGTCAAACCGCTTTAATCAAACCGCTTTTATCAAACCGCTATAGACAAACCTCTTGACTCAAAACGCACAATTACGAAACCTCTTTAATCAAAATGCACAAAGACAAACCGCTTAGGACAAATCGCTTAATTTGACAAACCTCGAGGGGACACAAGTACATCCACTACTTGTCCTTTTGTCTCTTTGTCTTAACAATCAAACCGCACACTAGGTATCAAATCGCACCCTATGATCAAACCACTTACAAAAAGCATCAAATCACAACAGTTCAAATCGCATACAATTAAACCGCATACAAGAATATGCATCCGTGAGTCAAACCGCTTCTTTGAATATCTTAAAAACCAAACTTTTTCAATCAAAACACTACAACTAAGATGAATCTAGCCTTCCAAACCAAGAACTAAACACTTATGATGATCCTAAACATAAAATACAATCAAAATCCAAACTTTATCACTAAGTAAGATGAAAATGGTGAAAATGTCTCAAAACTCATCCAAACCCAAAACCTTATGAAAACCACTAAGAATTCAAGAACATGTAAAGTAGATGATCAAACCATGGCTCTTGATACCAATTGTAACATATTGGTTTTCATAAACACACAATCATAACACAAGGATTCGAATGAGGTTTGAGCTAGAGAGAGAAAGTGGAGAGAAATGGGAACTTCTAGTGAGAGAAAGTAAATGATATATTATGAATCTCTAACCCTTTTCCTTGCTAGGCAAAGGGTATTTATAGTGTGTTACATGAAACGCCTCCTACGGGATGTGGATCAGGCATACAGTGGGTAAAGACCCGTCCGTCCTCCACGGTGTTACTAAGCTAACTACTAACTATTACTAAATGACTACGAATACGAGCTTTCTAACAAATACATATATTTGAGGTGACCAAGTCTTTAACTACTGAATTTTCTAAATCCTAACAATTTCTAATTCCAGCAAAGCCACTTCATATGTTAATGTTGCGAAGAATTCTATTAACAACTATGGTAACGACTCATGTTCTGTTCATGATGCTATTAGAATTAGCACACCTATGATCACACTATCACAGGATATTCCTAATTATTTTCCTTTGGCATTGCTCGGCTACTATAAATACTTTCGTTCCATTGCGAACACATGTACCATGTGTAGCACTGAATGTTTTTTGGAAGTAGATTTTAAATACTTAGGAGGTCTTTGGGTTTTATTTGACTTCACATCTAAGGATGCGAGGGACAAGTTTCTCAATCATAAAGGTGTCAAGTCTTGGTTCTCTATTTTAAACCTTTGGCATGATGACTTTGTGGTGGAGGAACGCCTTATTTGGCTGGATATTGAAGGCGTTCCTATTCGTGCATGGAACAATGATATCTTCACTCAAATTTGTGGAAAATGGTGGAAGTCCTCTTTATGGACGATTCGATATGTGTAATGACTCTCTAAGCGTCTCTGCTAAATCCTCCCATGCCCTTTGGTATTCGATTCTATTTTGTGACTATTAATAATGTCACTTATGCTATATGAGTTAGAGAACTTTGTAGTTGGACGCCTACATTCATCGGTAATGATCATGATAGTGATGAAGCGAGTTCCATAGGAGCATATGAAGATCAATTGTTCGAGGAAAATGATGTGGAGTCTGTTGTAGAAATTAAGGATGACACATGTACAGGAGTGGATGTCCATGATCAGGATACGGAAATTAAGGTAGATGTACCTACTCATGTTCCCGATGATTCAAATAATTCACCAGCAGATAGTGATCCGTTTGGGTTGGGTCCTCTCGAATAATTCCTGGGACCTCTTGATCTAATGAAGGCTAGAAATTTAGCTCAAAAAGCTAAGGTCAAGTGGGCTCTGAGGTGATGAAAACACGAGCTTCTTCCATGGTACGATAAAAAAAGAGGCGTCAATTGGCTATTAAAGGTATTCTGAAGAATGGAGAGTGGATAGAGGATCCTAGGTTAGTTAAGGCTGAATTATGGATCACTTCAAAAACCGTTTTCAACAGCCCACTCATACACCTCCTATCTTGGATACTGATTTGCTTAACCCCCTATCGCCATGCCATCAAGACTTTCTGGAACGCCCTTTTTCTCATGATGAGATAAAAAGAGATGTTTGGGACTGTGGCAGTGATCGAGCGCGGGATCCTGATGGATTCACTTTCAAATTCTTTACATCCTTTTGGGATCTAATAGAAGATGATGTGGTTCGATCTGTACATGAGTTCTCCCATTCCTATTTCTTTCCTAAAGGTTGTAACTCATCCTTCATTGCTTTAATTCCGAAGGTTTCTAATGCCAAGTATGTTTTGGATTTTCGGCCCATCAGCCTCATAGGGTGCCAATACAAAATTATTGGTAAACTTCTAGCCAATAGAATTAGTACGGTGGTTGGGGATTGCATAAGTCCTGTGCAATCTGCTTTTATCAAAGGAAGAAATATTCTAGATGGTCCTCTTATCCTAAATGAAGTCTTGGCTTGGTATCGTCAATGTAAGAACGACCTTATGGTTTTCAAAGTCGATTTCAATAAAGCCTTCGACTCATTACATTGGGATTTATTGGATTTGATATTGGACAAGCTTTGTTTTGGTATTAAATGGCGAGCTTTGATCAAATGTTGTCTTCATAATTCCCGTTCTTCCGTCTTAGTCAATGGTTCTCCTACGGAAGAGTTTGAGATTTTCAGGGGTCTTAGGCATGGAGACCCCATGTCTCATTTTCTTTTCATTTTTGGCGATGGAAGGTTTACATGCTTTCACGGGGAAGGCTGAGGCGTTAGGTCTATTTAAAGGAGCTACTATTGGTCGCAATAATATGAGCATCTCCCATTTTATGTATGCGGATAATGTTATATTCTTTGGTGAATGGTCTTGTGTTGGATCGATATACTTTAATCAAACTAACTTAACTAGCTTGTTAAGGTTTAATAACCTCGGATAAATCCTAAGTTATTAACAAAGAAACACCGAGCAATCTTTATTAAGTGCGGAATTTACTTAACAAAGCTAAGAAGAATAACTTTTATTATAAACTCTAAATCGCTTATTATGCAGATACTCTAAACAACTCTAAGATTATCGAACTTCTCTCAAAACACTAAATAACTTGTGAATTGTAAACTCTAAAAACATAAACTCGTGCTTTCTAAGGCCAATCTAGGAGTCCTTTATAGGCTCAAGGATATCCTAGTCGGTTTACAATTTGTATTCTTGTACGACAAGTAATCTAAACATAGAATACAATACTTTCCATAAACGAATATATCAGTTCTTTGTTCTTGCGGTACTTTGACTTCAGAGTGCAAGATTTTGAATTTGTCTTTAGCGAGATTTTGACTCTTTGACTCTTTCCAAGATTTTGCGACACAAGATTTCATATCTTCAAGATTTTCATATCTTCAAGATTTCATATCTTGAAAGACTTTCATATCCCAACAATCCTCCCCTAACTTGAATTCTACTTGCTTGACTTCAAGTTCCCTTTGTAAATATATCTTTAACAACTTCATCTTTAAGAACATATTGTTTCTTAGTCTTTGGATTGTATCTCTGTAATGTCCGTGCTTGTCAAAGTATCTCTTAGAATTATTCTTTTACAAAGAAAGATCCAAAGAAGCTTCATCTTTTCAACAACACAAGAACATATGACAATTTTGTACATTAATTCGGTTTAAGTTGCATACTATTCTCATCACTTCAAGGTGTGTTAACTCCTGTGAGAGGTGAATCATTGAAAACTTAATGGATTTAGATCTCTTTACCAAAGCCATTATCTCGGAGTAGCCAAATGTTTTGGTGTGTAAGACCATGGTACATTGATAACCATATGATTTTTAGCAAACCACCGACTATCAATGATTTGATTTGTCTTTACCAAAAGTCGCATCCTTCCGGACTAGTTAGTTCTTCTATCTAATGGTGAACTAATTACCATATAATGGTTTTTCCACACCCTTTACCACAAGCCATTTTCTTGTGGACTAGCCAACTCTTCACATGACCGATATGGTGAGTTGATTACCATCCAACTTATTAGCAAGTTGTCAACTAAAACGGATTTGATATATCTTTACCGAGCCGTTTGCTCATGGATTAGTCAATCCTTTTGTAACCATGGTGGATTGATAACCTATTGATGTTATCATCACAAAACCATCTATTCAACCTTTATTTCAAAATATGTATTACTTAGCAAAAGGTTTCTTTTAAAATTCTTTTAATCGGTTTATTTACGCAACAAGACTTTGATGAAAGTATCGTTCGATCAGCATACTTTGAATAAAAGTATCGATATATCAAAAATATTCATTCAAATAAAATTCATACCGCTTATTGATCATTCTCGGCAATAGTAGTCCAGTTGATAAACAAGTTAATAACCATGCAAGCAGCTTCATTATCCTCTTCTACTTCCAATCCATGCTCTAGCATTCTTCTCATGAGCTCAACTGTGAGAGGATATCTTCTTTCGCAAACATGTGTATCATTGTTCCATTTTCCACTCTAAAACATGAACTCCGGACTCTTCAAAGAATCTCCAAAGAAACAATTTCCCGGCTTTCTTGATTCTTCCAAACATCATCGTTTCTCTCTTCGCTTCCCATGCGCTTATTAGATCACCATGTAAACCAAACCAATCCTTCTAATGGATTATGTTCAAAGTAAGCTTTCACCACATGATATAAATAGAATAGGTCTATTCTATCTATAATATGCAGTAAATCCCATAGCCTTTTGAAAACTTTGAAGCTTTCATCTTCTTTATGAAAAATCATATAATCTCCATCTTTGGATTTCACAACTTCAAAAACACTAATCTGTGATATGTTCATCTTTATGTCAAGATCTTCTTTGAATAATCAAAATCTACTACTCGAGATAATTCCTTAATTCATCACTAGTCTCGGATCTTAATTCAACTTTTCTTTCTTTGAGAACCGAACATCAGAACTTCAGTTTTCCTTTTCTTTTCAAGCTCTTCTTTCTTTCGCTTGATCCGGGTAACTTCTTCTCTAAAGTCTTTAATGCACGCAACATCCTTCTTATAATCCTCCCTAGCAAAGATCATACAATCTTTTCATCTCAAAATAATTAAACTTCGCAATCCTTTATACCCTTGACTTTTAAGATAAGCCATCATAGCATTTCTCTCTTTAGCTTTATTAAGTCTTCTTGGCATAAATCTAACAAGAATAAAGTGTTGTAATGGTTCAAAGACTTGACATCAAATTCATCTTGTACCTTTTGAGCTTCTTCTATTCCGAGTTTCGAGCTTCTTTATCTTTAGCATTTAACTCTTCTTGAAGCTTTCTAGTCATAGCTTCATTCCTAGCAACTTCAATTGCTCTAATTTACGCCAAAGTTAGCTTTTTCTTCTTAGTTTCAACCGTAACACCCTTTCCTTTATCCTTAGGATCAATTGCGAGTTGAGAAGTTCTTTGTCGCTCTTCTTCTTGAACATCTCGAATAGTAACTCCTCCTCTTGGTTGTGATAAATCTCCTAAAATTGTAGCAATGAACTCATCATCACTTACGTAATGAATAGGTTTGAGAATAGCTTCTTCCTCTTGAAAAATAGTTGAAGGACCAACAACTTCTTCATGTACGTTGTTGAAGGACCACTTCCTCATCAAAGTCTAATACTCTTGGATTTATTACCTCTTGTCCGAAAGTATCATCAGCAGATACTTGTTGTTCAAGACTTTGATCAACAAAAGATTTTGAACTTGAACTTGCTCATCAAGATCTTGAATGATCTTTTCTTCGGACTTTTAGAACTTTCGTTTCATTTTCTTTAACCATATCTTCTTTCAAGTTCTATTCTTCTAAATTCCTCCCAAGTTGATGAAGATGGTTTATGAACCTTTGGGTGTTTACTTGTCTTAGATCGCCTTTGTTCGTTCTTCTTTGATTTGACCCATACGAAATTCTTTAATCAAAGGCCGGACAAAAGTTTTAGCCTTCTAAACTTTAACTTCAATTTCTTTATCTCGCTTGGCTTGAATCTTAGTAGTCTTTGCGACTTTAACTATCTCCGTGTCAAAGCATAATTATCCAAAGATAAACCTTCACGAGGTATAGCATGTGGATCTTCACCTTGAATATGTGAATGTTCCTCCGATTGAGAAACAGAATGATCGTTGTGGAGATGGAGAAGGTGATCTTGCAATTTCTTCTTAAACCTCGGGGCTTGGAGAAATAGTACCTGTGGAGATGCAAGACCTTCATGCGGCAAGACTTGCAGATGCAAGACCTTCAGATGTAGTACCTACAGTTGCGGTTCCTTCCGGATCGGTACTTTCACTTGTCGCATCATCTTCATCATCTCGCTCTAACGACTGAACAACTTCCATCATAGAAGTAGTTAATGGTGTATCTGGACCTTGAAATAGATCACTTCTTCTAGCCATAAAAGTAAAAATCTTGGATTGTTGAACAATAACAGCAATAAGTCTCAGAGGCTTAGGTACATCGACAAGTTGTTTGTTCGGAAAAACTTGTACAAACCTAGGATACATTAACCATTTTGATCCATGATTGATGTGAGAAAGCATGCCATCAAGAATTAGCCTTGAAAAATTAAAATACGATCTCAGAAGCTAATCCCACCATAGCGGATGCTATGTTAGACCCAAACTGCTCCCAAGAAGTACTTTTAGCACTAATACGATTGTAACAACACATGTATTAAAAACTTCCATTGAGGACAAAACAATTGCTTTACGAATGTTTGTTACATTAAAGAACCCTCATAACCAATATGCCCAAAAGTTTCCCAAATCAATTCCTTGGCAAAACGAATAGCACCATCATTATCATTAAACAACAAATCTTCTAATAGATGCTTGATAATCTTCACAGTTCTTCCAACAACTGTAGCCCTAATATAAAATTCTTCATTCTCCATGTTTTCTCTTGCAGAAGCCCAAAATTCTTGAATCCAAGGTTCAATAACATCCGGCTCCACTAGAGCATAACTAATGGGCGACCCAGTTAGATAATCAATAATATCATGAAACGCCTCATTGTCTTTAGTCTTGTCTAAATTGGCTACCATATTGTTCTTTGAAACAGTAGGTCGATTCGCCATAAGTGATTATGTAAGCACAATAAGAATTGAAATCGAATAAGAATGAGAGAAATAGAATATAAGAGGGAAAATCGGAAAGTAGTTATTTATAGGAGAGATTTGAAAATCAACGCCCAAAATAAAACAACAGTTAGCATTAATTACCCTCAATATAACCGTTGGAACAATACTTTAATACGACAAACAAGACTTTCCACGTATGCGATTTCTTTCCCAAAGCGGTACTTTCGTGAAAACAGACTTTTCCAAATTCCTCCATAGAAACTAAGTATACACAATTATCCTCCCTCAAGCAATACAGGACTATACTAACTCCTTATAGTCCTCCCCTCAAATGTAGCTTAGTAGTTAATCATGCCAATACTCACCACCAAGTGATTAAATCTTGAAACATCAAAACCTTTGGTGAGTAAATCACTACATTGTCATCTCGTGTGAACCTTAACAACATTAATGAGCATGTGCTCATAACAATCTCGATAAAGTGATGTCTAATCAATATGCTTTGTCTTGGAATGATACATGTGATTCTTCACAATACAAATGGTACTCTCATTATCAATATTGATAGGAGTATTTTGAAATTGAACCCATAGTCCAAGAGTTGATTTTGCATCCACAAAACTTGTCCACAACAGCTTGCAAAGCAGCTACATATTTAGCTTCGTGAGATGATGTTGTTTGCAATTGTCTCGCTTCTTGCATTGCTGTGAGACTAACCTTCTACCAAGATATTGGCATCCCCAGGTTGTTGATCTTCTATCATAATTATCACCGCATAATCACTATCCCAAAAAGCTTCTAGTGAAAAGGTGACTCTTTTGGATATCACAACCCCAACTTAGGTTGTTGCTTCAAATAATGAAAGATTCTCTTTATCGCATTCATGTGAGAGATCTTTGGGAGACTTGATATCTTGCACATAAACAAACCGCAAACATGATATCGTGCCTTGATGCGATAAGATACATAAGAGAGCCAATCATTGATCTATATAACTTGACTTCAACAGTCAGTCCATCTTCATCTTTGCCCAATGAATTGATAGATTTAATAGGCGTAGTAATGACCTTCATATCATCAAAATTAAACTTCTTAAGTATGTCTGTAACATACTTATCTTGACCGACAAAAATTCCTTCCTTTGACCGCTTAACACAAGTCCCAAAAGAAAGTTAACTCTCCCATTGAACTCATTTGAAATTCCTTCGCATCACCGTTCAAATTCCTTAACCATGGACCTGCTTGGTAGCCCCAAAGATGATATCATCAACATAGACTTGTACTAACATGATATCCTTCTTGTCTCTCTGATAAACAAAGTCTTGTCTATAGCTACCCTCCCGTATCCATGTTGCAATAAGAAAGTAGAGCCTCTCATACCAAGCTCTAGGTGCACGATGAAGGCCATAAAGAGCCTTAACCACCTTGTAGACTTTGTTTGGGTGTTTAGGATCTTCAAATTGTGCCATAGAGAAAGGCACTCTTGACATCCATTTGGTAAACCCGAAACCCATGTATGAAGCAAAAGCAAGAAATATTCTAATAGCCTCAATCCTTGCAACAGAGCAAATACTTCATCATAATCTACACCTTCTTCTTGTCTGTAGCCCCGAGCTACTAACCTTGCCTTGTTTTTGATAACATTGCCTCTTTCATCTCTTTTCACTCGAAAACCCATCTGGTTCCAATAACTCTTCCCATCCGAAGATCACATAAAACCCAAACTTCTTGAAGTTTAAATTGAAGAAGTTCTTCCTGCATAGCTTCAACCCAGCTTTCTTTAGTCAAAGCTTGAGCAATGTTCTTGGGTTCCTCTTGAGAGATAAAACAAGTAAATAGGCAGGTTTGATGGTCCTTATGATTCAGCCTGTTTTGTTTGTAGACAAAGCTAAGTAAAGCATTATGAGGTTTTGTGAAATTCTTAGCTTTGTGTCTTGTCATAACTCCAGAAGTAGATGGACCAATGATTTGATCAGTTGGATGATTCTTATGAATCTGTAAGATTGAGACCGTGGAACTCCATATGCATCATCCAAGTTAGTATAATCAAGACCTTCATTAGAATCGAGAAAATACCTTCATCTTCAAGCTCATCATCATTTTCTTCTAATCCGGGCATGGTAGGATCATCCAAATCATCTAAAGTATCGGTAACAGTGCAAGAATACTTTGGTCGAAAATCTTGTCAAAGTCTTGTGAGAGTACTCTGCCTTGTTCTTCTTCTTTGCCTCTTCATAAGCTCTTCTTTGTTCATCGATGTAAGAATGTGCTAATACATCTTGAAGAAGCATCGATTAAGTTCCTCTTGAATAGATTGATCCTCAGCAGATAATGAGGATTGTGGTGCAACAATGCTTTGTTTTGAAGAATCGAGACTTTGCTTGGGAACATCGATTTTGTTTTGGACTTACAGGATCTTCATTATAAACAACATCGTGTCTAATATTGACTCCATGAACAACATATTGTAAATCTTCTCCATTGTGCATGTGTTGATTTTCTTCTCTAATGTACATAATTCATTGAAGGAGTTAAAACCTCAAGATCAAACATCCAATCGGGACCTTTACCTTTTCATTGTCTTGATCTTCTAAAACTCAACATGAAGACAATCTTGAATCTTCTTAGTAACTCACTGTAGACTCTAAAGCCTTTCTTGTTAGTGCAATAACCCAATAAATATCCTTCTTCGGACTTGCCATCAAACTTCCCAGTTATCAATGGTGTTTAAAATAGTGAGAGGGCATCTAAAAGGCTTCATAAAATGAATGTTGGGTTTATTGCCCATCGAGAATTCATAGGGTGTCTTCATCTCGTGGTTTGGTGAGAGACTCATTAAGTACATAGCACGCAAGATGCCACTTACCTTGCCTGTAATTGAATAGGTAGATGGGAATACGCTAGCATAGTCCTTGCTGCTTCAATTAAAGTCCTATTCTTCCTCTCGCAACACCATTTTGCTGTGGTGTTCTAGCAATACTAAACTCCCTCTTTATACCTTTGTTAGCACAAAATTCATCCATAAGCTTGTTCTTGAATTCATCCCATTATCACATCTAATACCTCTAACCTTGAGTCTAAATTGGTTTTCAAGTGCTATAATCGATTATCTCGAATAGCATCAAAAGTATCATCTTTAAAACCCAAAAGAAAACCTAATCGAATCTCTGCGGTCATCTGTAAAACCAAACAAGATTTTCTCTTGTTTAAACTTGCCACAAAGACAGTCCAAACAAATCCATATGTACGACTCTAATGGTTCTCTAATAGTTCTTTCCTCAAGCTTCTTGCGGAAGCTTTGTGTTGTTTACCCTTCTTGCATACCAAGCATGATTGATCATTCTTGTAAGTCTTTGAAGGTAAACCTCTAACTAGATTTCCTTTGACCAGTTTGTTGATATTCTTGAAATTAACATGGCCCAATCTTCTATGCCATTGATGTGCCTCTTCAGATGTTGCTTTAGCCACCAAACATGTGGCTCTTCCACAAGAATGTAGATTCTTCATGTCTAAACTATACACATCATTTGTCCTTGGTACTCTAAGGACTACTAATTCATCATCAACAGCTTAAAATCGAGGAAAGGATGAGACATTCGTGTCGTTGAATAACACAGGATGCTTTTATCACAAATTTGAGAGACGATAACAAGTTGAACTTAAGCTCCTTCACATATCTAACATTCTCAAAGTCGATAAGCCCCGCTTTGATAGTTCCTTTTCCAAGAATCTTTCCTCCATTGGGATCATTCCCAAATGCAACTCTTCCTCCACTAATATTTCTAAAATCGCATGTAATCTCTTTGTCTCTGTCATACTTCCGAGCAACCACTATCCACAATTAGATGATCTTTAAGCTCCTCTTCGTGGTTGCCCCGCACACAAAGAAAAGAGTTAGTGATTTTTAGGAACCCAAGCCATTCTTGACTTGTGTTCCCTTGTGGAGTTACAAACTCAAATTCTTTGAGTATGTAATTCCCACTATCTTTCAAATAATGATCCAAAATTATCTTTTGACCTTTAGCATGTGGATTTTCAAAACTTTCGGTTTTTCAACATAAATCTCTTTACAAGATTATTAGCTTTTTCGTATCACAAAACATCGATTCACTTTTTGTTGAAAGTCTTGTTTGTCCCTCGGCGATACCTTCCTCTTAACCCATTCGGTTTAACACGTGGTTCCGTGATCTAGATCCCTATGTGAATTGTAATACCTTCTAGGTTGATAGTAAGATCTCCTAGGATTCCTATTCCAAGTCGTGTGATCGAGACCTTGTTTTTAGCAAGATTTTGGAAAGTACTTGTGAGATCTCAAGGTTTTGAAAAGGTCTTCTCGATGTGGGTATCTATGATCCGGTGTGAAGTTTCGTGATTAACCCTATTTGAATTATTCCAAACCGGTTTGTGCTCTCTAGGTTTGTGGTTGATGGATCCGTTCTTTGGAAATTTGCTAAGGTATTACGAGTATCGATCACAATCTTTGATTAAGTGATTAGGACTATAACACACAAAACACAGTTTTTGACCCATATGTCCAAAGTGATTTCTTCTATGTCTATGCCCAAAATTATTTTGCCTTCTTGGTGAATGATAAAACTTGTTTTGACCAAAGTTATCCCAAAATTATTTTGCCTTCTATATTATCAAAGTTCATACCAAAACCTAATCCAGTTCTAATGTATGCTCTTCTTTGTTTTTCAACATAAGTAACATAGGATAAACCAGATTCATTCCAGGCAGCAAACTTTTCTAACAGATCATCTCTTTCCTTAGTTAATTTCTCAATTTCAGCAATTTTACAGTTTAGTTTCCATTCACTAAGTTTTAACTGGTAATCCTGTTGTTCATACTTTTCAGCCCAAGCCATTTCATTATTTTCATGTGTTATAATTTTAGCTTCCATAGACTCTAAAGTAATTTGATAACCTGCTACCTCAGATCTAGCCTTAACACAATTATCTCTTTCAATCACATAACTGTTAAGTAATTTTAGATAAAAATCATAACAGTTGGAACAAACCTCAGAGATAGGAGACTGAGTTGGTGAAGTAGCCACCATTGCAAGAAGAACAGGATCATCTTCACTTTCTTTGCTCCAATCAAATCCTCCAAAGCCATCATCAGATTCCAAAGCAAAGATGTTCGGGTTCTTCATCAAAGCGATTGCTCCAATTCAATGCATCCACCGTGTCTTCAACTACATATTCCATCGCGATCATACAAAGAAGTCATCGGTTCATCATCAAACTCTTCACTCTAGTCAACTCGATAACTTCTCTTGAGCAACCAAAGCCTTTGCTTGATGAATGGAATTTCTTTGAGCTCAAGTTTTGGCTTCTCGGATGTTACATTTGCTTGATACTTAGCAAACCCGCACTCCTTGCAAAGTGACCGGTCTTTTGACAATTGAAGCATTCAATTTGGGATTTGTCAAAAGTTATTCCTTGTTTTGGTTTGAAATCAATACTTTTGCTTGTCTTCTTCATGTACTTTTGATCCTTGCAGAATCATAGCAACTTGCCACGATATCAATTTCTTCAAGTGCATCTTCTTCAACTGTGCTAGATCCTCTTCATAAGTGATGTAAACCGCTTGTTGTGCAAAGAAGGAGCACACAACTTCATCTCGAGTGCAAAGTGGTAGGTGGTCGGACTGTTGAGCATATGAAGGGGGTTGTAAACAGACGAGCTTTGAGAAGCAAGATTTTGAGGAGAAGCGGTACTTTTGGCGAAATCGCCTTTTTCGATGATAGAAAAGCTATCTTGTGAGACTTAGAATTTGTTTGACCACTCATCTCATGCTCATACACCTTCAATTGATGATAGAGATCATCAAAGTCCATGACATCCAAACCTTGTTGTCCTCGATCATTGTAGCAATCACATGCCATGTAGATGGCAAACTCTTTAGAAACTTCAAATTAGCATCCTCAACGACACTTCGCCTTGTATAACTCCAACATGTTGAGGAGATTTTGAAACCTATCATATGCAAGATCAAGACTCTCTCTTTCACCCACTGTGAAAGTTTCAAACTGTTGCTTGACAAATTTACGTACATCTTCTTAGAGGCTTCATTCCTCCAACACGGTCTTGAGCGCCCAAAGTTGCTTAGCATCTTTAGCATCATGAAATTTGAGAAGATGACCATCCGGAATGGCGAGATAAGAGAATGTTTAGTGCCTTTTCTTGATTCCTTAGGGTTCTTTCTGGTAAGACCGCCTTTGGTGCAATTGGTTGTCCAGAATATTAATAGGTTGGAACTACTTCATTGCCATTCACAATTACATTCCATAGTGCATGGTGCGTAATGGCAATATCTTGCCTCATCTTCATGCACCGAGATCATATTCTCCTTCTTGATTATTGGAATTACGAGTGAGGTGATTGAGGGTGGTGGAGCGACTTGATCGACATCTTGAATATTGTTGAAGTAGGGTTTCTTCCTAGTCGAGTTTCCACACAAGCTCGATACCACTTGTTGGATCGATATACTTTAATCAAACTAACTTAACTAGCTTGTTGGGTTTAATAACCTCGGATAAATCCTAAGTTATTAACAAAGAAACACCGAGCAATCTTTATTAAGTCGCGAATTTACTTAACAAAGCTAAGAAGAATAACTTTTATTATAAACTCTAAATCTGCTTATTATGCAGATACTCTAAACAACTCTAAGATTATCGAACTTCTCTCTAAAACACTAAATAACTTGTGAATTCGTAAACTCTAAAAACATAAACTCGTACTTCTCTAAGGCCAATCTAGGAGTCCTTTTATAGGCTCAAGGATATCCTAGTCGGTTTACAATTTGTATTCTTGTACGACAAGTAATCTAAACATAGAATACAATACTTTCCATAAACGAATATAACAGTTCTTTGTTCTTGTAGTACTTTGACTTAGTAGTGCGATTTTGACTTTGTCTTTAGCAAGATTTTGACTCTTTGACTCTTTCCAAGATTTCTGTGCGACTACAAGATTTTCATATCTTTAGCACTTTCATATCTTGACACTTTCATATCCCAACATCTTGGTTTAACACCCATAACCACATTAGAATGCTTTCGTGTTTTTCCTTATCTCGGAGCTAAAATTAATATTCACAAAAGTAATGTTCTATGGGTCATTGTACAAACGAGGAGGTTTCACATGGCTAACATTATTGGTTGTGGGGCGGCTAATTTCCTTTAAAGTACTTAGGTGTTCCATTGGTTGTAACATGGTTAGATGCTACAATTGGAATTCTATAATTCAAAATTCTCTTCCAAACTTTGCTCATGGAAAGCTCGTTTATTATCCGTTGGTGGGCGCCTCTCATTGATCAAATCGGTTCATGGCAAATCTTCCCAACTATTACATGTCCATCTACCGATGTCGGTTTCTATCCGCAAGAAGCTAGAGTCTATGTGCAATAAATTCTTCATAGGAGGTGATCGTGATGATAAAAGATGACTTGGGTTAAATGGGATAGATGTCTAGCGAGCAAAAATAATGGTGGTCTTGGAATCGGCAAGATCTTTGGGCTTAATATAGGGCTTCTATTTAAGTGGATATGGAGGTTTCTAAACAATCACTCGGATCTCGGGTCCGCGTCATTTAGGGTATTCATGGTTTGGAAGGGATATTAATGTCACCAACAAGAACCTCAAATGGAGCACTTGGGGTTCTTTGCTCTCTTGGATCAATAGCCCCAAACAAAAGGTGTCGATCTTATTTCTTTATGCTCGCAAGATTGGCAACAGGGCGATTCTCGGTTACGGGAGGACACCTAGTGTGGGAGCAACCTTTAAAGTCGGTGTTCCTCGCATATATCTCCTAGATACCGATAAAGCTATAGTATTTGCTAGTCGCATTTATCATGATTGGACCTCGGTCTTAAGGCAAAATATAAGAGGAGGAGGAGTCATTTCGGTTTAGTGCTTTAATAGATGCCATTGAGAATATCGACCTCATTGACAAATGTGACTCTGGCGGTGGGCTTTGGATACTTCGGGTTATTCGGTTGCCTTGGTTCGTTCTTTGGTTGACTCGCATATGTTGGATACGGCTAATGAAGCTACTCGTTGGAACCGAAATATTCCCATCAAAGTTAATGTGTTTCTTTGGAGATTGAAGCTTAATAAACTTCCGTCTAGAATTAATTTAGATAGGAGAGGTATTGAGGTCGGTTCGATTCTATGTCCCTCCTGTCATGGTGATTTAAAGACGATTAACCACTCCTTTTTTTAATTTTGAGATGGCAAAGGAATTGTGGTCTCTTCTAGCTAAATGGTGGGAGTTGGATATTCCGGTTTGTGGCAACATCGCGGAGTGGTTCGATTGGCTTGATTCCTTGCACGTTCCTACTAAGCTTCGATTGTATCTAGAAGGGGTGGGGGCACTCTCATGTGGTCCATTTGGAGCTTCCGAAATCTCTTGATCTTCTCTTCTTGTTCTCCTAAGAAGGCGACGATTTGAAATTCCATTGTCTTACAATCCTTTTTGTGGATTTCCTCTAGAAATCCTTGTAATCTTAGCTGGGTAGGTTGGTTGAAGTTTATGTAATTTTTCTCTAGCTTTTTATATCATTTGTCGTTAAAAAAATGTTCTCTAAAAGGAATAGTAATTGTTTTGTCTACCTATGGTATATGCATGTGATGATGAATTCAAAATTGAACGTGCTATCGACCAAAAACGATCGATTTAGTTGACTCAAACCAAGTTTACAACTTCATATGACAGAAAATCACATTCAAATTATGGAGTATTTATTTTATTCCCATTTACCAAAGAAAATACAAAACGCAATTCTAGTGTTTTTATTGTTTTCTGTGTAACCCAAAACCCACCCTTCCCATTTTGAAATGAAAATACCAAGATTTTTAACTCATGTAAAAATAAAACCCCTTCAAATCAATACAATCTAGATATATGAAATTAAAGAATATTTCATCTAACTCTACTAGTACCCTATGATATTATAAGCTCTTACAACTCGAAAGCTGTTTCAGTTAGTTTATAGAAATAAGCATCAGCTTATAGTTTTTCTCTTCCGCTCCATCTCTAGCTTCAGTTGCTATTTTATCATATGTTGATTTTGTGAAACATACTTTACATATTATTTCTATAGTATGTCATTTTTGTTATGAGAACCATGTAATACACTCCATTATAGTTTCCCATTTAGATGATAGAACATGTTCTTAGTTATTGGTATAGCTGTTGAGTTTTAGGTTGATTGAAGAGATTTTTTAATTGATATTTTATTTTAAGGGGAATAATAATCAGCAATGATTAATGAATGAACATAACTGAGTATTGAGTCCCTTTCTTAGAATAAAAATTGGTTGAAATCTATTTCGATATCCTTTATTAAAAATTTGTAACAATTATTTTGTGTTTACAATATTCTGTTGATTAAGAATTTTACTAACTTTTGAATAAATTAAAGCTCAAGAAAAAATCCTAGTGAAAGAAAAGAGCATCACAAGTCACAAGTCACAAGTCACAAGTCACACATATCAATGCCACTCCTCGTATGTAAAGCAAAAAGCAAAAGTAACACCAACGGAAAAGCGGAAGCAGATATATTTTACTTGTTGTACGCGGTTGAAAAGAATAATATGATAAAATATTCTTACAATAACGAAAATTAAAGAGAAATTTTTAAACGCCCATAATCATTATCTATTTACGAAACTAAACGTCGCATAAGTTTTTTTACGAAAATGAATCTTTCATTCTCATCCGTCAGATTCTTTTACACGTGTCTTTTGCGACATTCTACGTGACCGGATTTTTTAAAAACGCGACACGTTTAAACTAGCAAAATTTAAACGCGACTAAAATTGAAACGCGACCAAAATTTATCAAAAAAAGTAAAACGCGACCCACAATTGATTTTTGTTGATAAAACGCGACCCACCCACACAAAAAAACGCGACCCACAATTACCCACAAAATAAAACGTGACCAAAAAATACAAAATAAAACGCAACCAAGATAAAACTCGACCACAGAGCATTTCTTACTAAATTCAGATTATTCTTTCAACAACAACTTGTAACTCATGTATTATATATTATACATTTAATACGGAAATTGTAAAAGGAGGCATGGAAATAGTAAAATCATTAAATGCTATTTTCATTTCTAAATCAACTATCTTGACTTACTACTGACAAAAGTTCATTAAATGCAAATATTCGTTTGGAGTCCATTTTGGTAACACACTGGAAAATAGTCCTTTCTGGTAAATTGGATGAGTAACTGGTTCATTTTGATAATTTGGTTAAAATTAAATGTATATAAACCGATACATGTATTGTGTACTAGAAACTCCATAAATTCTTTTGAAAAGGTTGGATGTTATTAGAACGGCTTACGGCTCCAAGGAGGAGACCGAAAAGTGAATACAAAAGGAGTAGAACCAAAAGGAAAAACAAAAGAGCAAAAACACAAATAATAAAGGCTAAAGAAAAACTACTGAAACGCCCGCTACAAGATTATTATTATTATTATTATTATTATTATTATTATTATTATTATTATTATTATTATTATTATTATTACCTTTTTTGAAGTCATATAGCATACAAAAGGTTTATGCTTCTACATGTACAAAAGAAGTGGGATGGTCTATAGTCGAATACATTATTATTATTATTATTATTATTATTATTATTATTATTATTATTATTATTATTATTATTATTATTATTTTTACCTTTTTATATATATAGCATAGTCGAATACAATGTTATAGTATACTCCCACGCATATAGCTTTATGGTCTTGTATCGAATACAATGTTATAGCATACAACCGTATGCTCCCATGTATATGGCTTTATATTCCTATATCGAAATATACACTTATAGCATACAACCGTATGCTCCAAGGCATAGGCTTTATGGTCCTGCTTGAATACATTGTTGTAGCATGCATTCGTATGCTCCCGGATATATGGATTTATGCCCCACTTGTTAAAATAAAACACCTTATACACTTGCATATTTTACGAAACTCATTTTCGCAAACTTAAACTTGACAAACCTAAACATAACCATTATATAACATAAGGAAAAACTCTACATAAGACATGTTATTCGTTTAGACCCGAATATAAACAAAATACGTCATTATGGGCAAGAGCGGCACTATGCCAAACACCTCTTTAACTTTAGAAACATGGTATAACTAGTTATTAACTTCATAACTTCTGAATTTATACAATTATACACAAAAGCATAACGTCTTAGGGCGTTTCTTGGTATAAGAGAGGGTAAGGAATAGCTCGGTTACTCAAGAACTCTACCAAAAGCTAGTATGCGACCTTCTTTCCCTTAGATGCAATGTCGCTAGTCTCACCTATAAGAAAACATGAACGAAGCAACGAAAGCATAAGCTTAGTGAGATAACATATATAAAAACTGAAAATAAACATGGTAATAATATTAAATGTTGCCTCGTAGTAATTTTCCCCCGCATAGCTATCTTGGTGCTAAAAAGCTCTTCATTGCCTTGAATGTACTAGTCATTCACTTAGGATGCCGTGAACCTTTATTTGGTTCAACATAGCAATATATGTTATAGTCGCCCACATAGGACTTCTAGTCTTTTTAGGAGCTTTACTTATCGTGTTGTGCTATTCATCCACCATGACGCCTAAACTCTATATTTCATGACTAATGAGCCATACGAATATGCTAATGATCCACATAGGACGCCTAAGTCCCGCCGGGTCATAAAACACTTTAAAGGCTCGACTCTCCACTAAGGATGTCTAAGTTCCACTTTGGATCATGTGATCACATAATAGCATATATCGCCCACTTAGGACATCTAATCCTATCTTTGGGTCATAATGCATATAATTATGCAACTCATTTACCGAGGATGTCTAGTTCCGTTTTAGGAACACATATATGTCTATTTTAATCATGTCGTCCACTAAGGATGTTAAACAAGTAACAATACAACATTTTGACTAAAAACATGCTACTAAGACCACATGGGTCGTTACGGGTTGTTTTGACCCATTTACTTTATTTCACAATATAGGTTTACATCACGTGAGTCATTAGAACTCATAATATGCAATTAAACTAACATAAACTTTTAACACGAGTATAACACATGTGCATGAACGTGAGTACCACGAGTGACTGTACATCTAACAGGCTACTAAAGTCCCGTTTTTTTATTCTTATATACGTTACTCACCTCGATAACGCTTGAATTCCAACACAAACTCCCGTAAAACGTCTTTGGCTAACTTTATAACCTAGGAACAATTAAATAACATGGAGCTTATTTAGAATACGATTAGCTTGTCATAAACGAGCATAAAAACGAATAAGGCCATATGAGGGTGTTTGGTTCGAGGCTTATATAACCACATAAACACACTTTCTGAAAATTAACACCATAATTTGGTGTTATGGCACCTTTAAAAGGTACCCGTCACTTATTTAAACACTTATACATGATTACAAGTGTTCTTGGTGATTTCATAAAAATCACAACTTCACATAATCATGTAAAATTCTACAAGAACCCCACAAATGGCATAAAGACATCATCTTTAAGTATTACCCACTAATGGGTAACTCTAAAACACGAATTTAATATCAAAGATATGTTTTTTACCTCAAATTTGATGATGGGAACACTAGTATATGTGTTTCTGAGCTTATATAAGATGATTCCTAGCCTTAATTTTGATAAAAATGGAGCTAATAATGGAACCCTAGATCATCCATGAATATTTTTTGTGTGTCGTGATACAGGAGGAGGGAAAAGAAACCAGGAGCTTTTGATAAGTTATAGAGTTATCTAAGGGGTGTTTACTAAATAAAGTGATTCTATATGAAGCTCTTAATTAGCCTCTTAAAGGGGATGGTGTAGTTTTAATAGGTCTCATCGTTTTAAGAGAGAATAAGGGTTTTGGGCCCTCAATTCTCTCCACCAAGAGAAAAGTAAACACCCCCTAAGAGATATAAGTGTTAAAATTTTAAGTTTTGCCACTTGGCAAGACTAGTCCCTGGTAGTAGAACCCTTACATAGATAGTCCTTATTGCTTTAAAACGTATTTCATATGAGGTCCTTTGGGCTGATACAAGTATATACAAACGACGGGAATAAACTAGGAAGCTTATAAAATAATGATAAATCATTACTTGAAACATTAGAATATTACAACTCTCATCCACTTATTATGTTTGTACCCTCACAAACCATTCCTTATGAAAGGCGGGGTAGTATTTGATGAGCTCCTCTTCGGCCTCTCAAGTGTACTCTAACCCCTTTCTATGTTTCTATATAATTTTAGAATGAGGACCTCTTTATTTCTGAGTTTCTAGACTTTAGTGTCAAGAATCTCTACTGGCTCTTCAACATAGCCGAGTTTCACATCGACTACTATATCTGCAGGGGACATACTATGCCTCATCCGCTAGAAATTTTGTAGGCGAGATACGTGAAAGTATTATGGATGCTATTTTAGCTCTTATGGTAGCTCGAGTCTATATGCTACCTTTCCAACTCTGTAGGTTATCCAGAAAGGACCAATGTAACGTGGTCCTAGCTTTTCACGCTTCCTGAAACGGATAACACTTTTCCAAGGAGAAACTTTCAACATAACACGATCACCGACCTGAAATTCTATACATCGTCTCCTCTTGTCCGCATAGGACTTATGTCGATCCTGGGCCATCTTGATCCTTTATTTGATCTGATCAATATTTTTATTTGTTTGTTGAAGGATATCAAAACTGACTAACTCTCTATTTCTAATCTCACCCCAGCATATAGGAGTTCGGCACTTCCTTCCATACAACATCTCGTATGGCGGCATCTTAATACTGAAGTGGTAATCTATTATTAGAGAATTTTGTTAGCGATAAGTACTTATCATAATTACCGCCAAAGTCAATAGCACATGTTCTAAGCATATCTTCCAATGTTTGAATAGTTCTTTCACTTTGATCATCAGTATGTGGATGATAGGTTGTACTAAAATGGACACGAGTATCTAAGTCCTCTTGGAATCTCACCCACAATCTAGAAGTAAATCTGGTGTCTCTTTCATATGCTATAGAGACTCGTACTCCATGTCTAGCTGCTAGTTCGCGAAGATACAACTCCTACATTTAAAAATTAATTTGTGCCTTTATAAACAAGTTTAATGTGTTCATAACATATTAACAAGATCAAAGGCTAAGCCGAAGCGTATAAACAATTTATAAAGAACACGAAATCATGTACACCTCTTAACAACAACGGATCTTAAACATGTAATGTTAATTAATCATCATACAATAAGTATCAAACATGTTTTACACCTTAAAACATTTGGCCAAATTAAAACATGCATAAATAAATTACAGCTTAATTATATAAATACATAAATTGTAAACAATATGCTTACAATAATCGGTGTAGATGTGGATCGGATCCCCGAGCCCTAACCTATGCATCTAATCCTTCCCACCCCCAATAATAACACTATGAATCAAAGTGTTTCAATCACGTTAATAATAGCAAATGGACCAAATGTATGCCTCATAAATCATAATGAACAATAATGTATAAACACACAAGTTGATTTTTTCTGGAACACAATATACTATCGTAGAAATTGTTTTTTGATCTTAAATGAGACATGAGAGCGTGCATTCAATAAATGTGTTTACCTAATGAAACAAAACAAAATTTGATTCAATAACTAGGTTGGAAGATTTTGTGCTTGTTGAGATCGAACACTGTGTCATTTTGCAATATTTCGGTTTTATATGTTCACGTTTTGGTTCTTTAAAAAAAACGATTTTGAGAAAAGATCAAGTATGCCTAAACAAGAAAATATCAAACCAGTCCCCATGGTGATCATGGGGTCGCAGACTCACAGTATATACTTAGCTACAAGAGCAAAAATATTTAACGTCGTCAATGCTTGACTTCATTGTAATGGATTGTATAACTTCCATTAATGAAGGCTTCATTATGGCCTTATGGGGATGGTTAATTAGGGAAGAAGAAGTGGCCTTTTGGAGAAGGTAGGTTCATGGGATTGGGTATATCTTGGAGAGGTTAAGGAACTCCAAATGGTGGATATAGATCTTTGATTTGTGGGTTACTAAGGGGGCGTTTGGTTGAGGTAATTTGAAATTCTAATTTGAAATTTAGAAAATTTAAATTCTTGAGAATTTAAAATTGCGAATTTAAAATACCTTCGCGTGTTGGTTGATGAAATTTATAAATACTTTTTATTTTTTCAATATAAATTTCATAAATATTCTACTTAAAAGTTTATAAAAAATTATAAAAAAAGTTTATAAAAATTTATAAAAATTTTTATAAAAATTTATGAAAAAAGTTTATAAATAATTTATGAAAAAGTTTATAAAAATTTATAAAAAGGTTTATAAAATTTTATAAGAAATTTATTAAAAAATTATTAAAAAAGTTTTAAAATTTATAAAAAAAAATTATAAGAAATTTATAAAAAATTATAAAAAAAGTTTATAAAAATTTATAAAAAGTTTATAAAAATTTATAAAAAAGTTTATAAAAAATTTATAAAAAGAGTTTATAAAAAAATTCATAAATATTTTATTTAAAAGTTTATAAAAAACAATAAGGAAAAAGTTTATAAATTTTTTTTTCTAAGTAAATTAAAATTTCTCACTTTTTGGGCGTTTGATTCTCCCATTTTGCGATTCGGGAATCAGAAATTACTTCAAACGCCTACATTTAAGTTACCAAACAGGACGTTTGAAGAAATTAAAATCAAATCCCCGATATCTTCCAAATTGCCCGTACCAAACGCCTTATTATAGTATTTATAGGAAAAGAAAGTATGAGCAACAAGAAAGTTGAAACCCGCGTATAAAAGCTAGTATTTTGAAAACTAGGCTTCCTCATGCACTTTTGGTGGGTTGAGAATCTGAAATCAACAACACATTAGGACATCACGTCATCACACAACTGATGATATTTACAAGTTTCTTCAATTTGCGAACATTCCTTAGACACAACGTGTAAGCAAAATCGATCCGATTTGCCAAAATTTTGATATGGAGCATCATGTTAGACGATGTAAAACATGATACTTTGCCAATTAGGCTAGAAGCGATAATATGACGTTGACTTGGAGAAGCGATAACCTTCCACCACCTTCTACCATTACATTAACTGAGATAACCAAATGAGAATCTAAAACACAATATATGACTGTTTTTCTTTAGCAGGCATAGTTTAAAAGAGTGAAAAAACGATTTAATACTAAGAATTAAATTAATGAATACAGAGGGAACAAATGCTGGATATGAAGTAGAAGTGAATAGAAGTTGTCTCACTAGATCATGCCCGACAGCAACTGTCTGGATCAATAGTCCTTGTTATGCACATGTGCTCTGTCGGATCCGTAGGCCCTGACCCATGTCTTATGAACCAGGACCAGATGACTTTATTTTTGGCCCCATTTAACGGTCTTCTGAAGCCTCTAGTTTAGTTTCTATCCCACCCACACGTTAACTACATTCCATACTAACGTTCACCATCAGTTATTACTTACTTTGTTATATATCGTTTCTATGACATTAAAATGTACAAACAGATGGATACTTAACATGTCTTTTAACATTACAGAGTGTGAAATTTAAAAATGTACTTGTGGGTGAAAATTTTGTGAGGGCCATAACCCCTCCCGGTCCCCATTGAGTTCCGTCCTTGGTATAGTCTGAAATTTTGGGAAGGACCTCGTTTACTCGATGTTAAAGCCCTGTATGATATGTACGTACTATTTGTAAGCCTTATGTTAAAACTTTTTGCTGTGGCACTTATGTAGTAAAATACCAGCCAAATTAGCACCGGCCAAAATATCCGATAGTAACTATTGTAATTTCTTTCAAATCAAGTGTAATGTTTCTACTTTTCATCAGTACCAGGATGACCTATGAATGATTACCGATCATATACTTTGAAGATTCAGATCTATTTCTCACAAAAGGCTGGTTCGACAAGCAACCCTAACCCCTAATTTATTCAATATGCTAAATGAACTATTACTGACAAAAGTAAAATCTTGCTGCATCTTATAACTTCAATTTACAGCATATAATCTCAGTTTGATAAAAAGACCATCTACATGGGATCTGCCCAGGTGCACAATTCAGCAACATCACAAGGCTCTCCTTTGACCATATATGTATGATTTTGCTACATATACGAAAATCAAAAATGACCCTGCATTAATTCCTGTAAGAAGGTAGTAAAAATAATCTATATGTCCTTGATTTATGTTATCAGATATCCAACCATCTTGACCGTTTCCACCTGTCGTTTTCTCAACGACTGAAATTAAAAAGCTGCTCAGGAAGTTACCGACTCCTACGACACTGAGGTAAAGCGCTAGACCTATACTCTTGAGATCACTCGGCATTTGGTCATAAAAGAACTCCTGCATACCCACCATCGTAAAGACTTCACCAGTTCCAGCTAAAAGATATTGAGGTAATAGCCACCATATCTTCATTGGAACCATTGCATTCGGATCATCTACTAATCCATATTCACGAGCAGTTTTCAGTCTTTTGGTCTCAACGACTGCTGCAACTACCATTGAAACAATAGATATGAAGATGCCGGTTCCAATTCTTTGAAGCATTGTTATACCAGATGGTGTTTTAGTAATAGATCGCGTAAGAGGAACCAAAATGGTGTCATATATCGGAATGAGGATGACAATAGTGAGGCCAATGAAAGATTGTAGTGCGGCAGCTGGAAGGTCAAAACTTGATCCGATTGACCTGTCCATGGTGGCTCCTTGTTTGATAAATAAAGTGGAAATTTGGGAAAATACAATTCCATAACCTAACAAGCTAACCCATACTGGAATTAGTCTAAGAACCGCTTTCGCTTCTTCCACCTCATCAATGCTGCAAACAGTTCCGTCTTCATTTGATCCATAAGGAGAAAGCAAAGCTTTGTTGAGAAATCTGCCATTTAACAAATATCAAAAAATTAATAACTTAACACATTGTGCAACTCTAATAACGCCACTTTCATAAACAATTCCAGACGGAGTATTACGTATTTACGTGCTCTAGTGCCATCTTCCCAGATAGAATTTTGAATACAGAGATCTATTTACGCTTACCTAAATTCCTGAGAATCTTGATGATGCAACGTTCCACAATCTTGCTTTCGCGTGCGGATAGTTCAGAAGGTGTGGTCCAACGATTCCATGCCGCTTTAACAAACACATGACCAATTCTGACAAAAGCACTTTTATCCTCAGTTTTCTCTCAAACCGATAAGTCATTGTTCCACTCAAGAAAATTAACAGCGCAAAACCCATGATGATGCAAGGAATCCCAAAGCCAAGACCCCAACTAAGATTGTCCTGAATGTAACTAAGAACAAAGATGCCGATAGTAGAACCAGCACACAATCCAAAATACCACCAATTGAAGAATGAGCTCTTGGCTTTGCACTCTTCTGGATTGTCTGCATCAAACTGGTCAGCCCAAAGCCTGAACACATGGCTTGTGTCCACCTTGAGCAAATGCGAAAAGATACAGTGACAAGAAAAACAGAATAACTTGGAGCTGATTAGAAGGACATGATGAGGCACCGACAGCATTTTCACAGTTAGACGGAAGCAAAGTTGAAAAGGCCAGCAACCCTAGTGCCTGTCAAAGTGTCAATCATTGTTCAAATGCAAGATGGTAGCATTTCATCAGCTATTCTAATTACAATCGTCTAACTGGAGTTTTACTTCATATTTTATGTGACGAAGTTTCAGTGCTGATAGTGACTCAAAGAAAAGCGACGTTAATACTAGTGAAAATACGAGAGTTGACCTAAAAGTTCCAATTATCATATTCTAAAGCTATGTCAGTACTAGTGAATATAAACGAGGTTTGACGAGGTCAAAGCATGTTTTGATCAACATTAGGTACATGTGATCAAATTCTAGATGGGATGTTCATAAATGTTGACAGCTATAAAAATTCCATGCTCGATACCATCAAATTGTTCTGGTTTTCCAAACACTGCGGTGATTTCAACTTATGTATTCAGATATCACAACTGAGCATTACAAAATAAAAAAGAAAACAAGCTATAATTAGTCAATTAACGTCTAAAATGTACCAATACTCCAATCCCACGAATTGTCAAGTTTGCCTTGGATGTGAACTAGAAAATTTGGACTACACGTTTCTTTCCTCAAATATCTCTTTTGAGCTGTGTGCAAACACCAAAATAATACAAGTGGAAACTAGAAAGTTAGTGGCCAGAAGAATGTAGCATGAGCCACAAGAGACGGAAACAAAAGAAGTCATACGAGAATTTAAATGTCTGGTTAAATAGGTCCTTTAGTGACCAATAGATCGAAATATTCCGTGAACCAGTAGTTTAGTAACTGCATTTAAAGTAGTGGCGGGCTAGACAGGAACTGCATGAGTCATGTGCCATGTTTATTCATATTTATCAAATCTAGTAAGAGTAGTACTTCATGCTATTTGGACAAAGTATAAATTATTGGACAAAGTATAAAGTAAGGTGGACACCTATTCATAATCAAACTAACATCATTAAAAGTATACCGCTTGGTCTAGATCAAGTGGCCAGGGGTAACCTGGGTTGTTTTCCTTTAAGGTCTCGGGTTTGATGATTGCCAATGGGGTTTTTTTTTCTAGACGAAACAGAAAAAAAGAGTGGGGTTTATTCCTCAAAATAAGGCGAAAGTTTGAGGAAGGCATACTGTCGGCTTGGATGTCATTGCACGACTCGAATCGCTAACTACTAACTAGCCGTTCTAAAAAAAACATCGTTAAAAGTAAAGATTGTGACAAACCAGAATATAGAGCAGAGAAGCAATAATAATCGTTAAGTAACGCCCAAGAAACGCATCAGCAATAAACGCGCCAACTAACGGAAGAAGCGAGGCAGTACCAGACCACACATTCACATTCTCAGCAGCTGTAGCAGTTGACTGGCCCAACGGCCCAGTCAAGTACATAATCAAGTTGGCACTGACTCCATAATATGCAAACCTTTCAGCTACTTCAACACCTTCATTTATATAAAGCACATTACAAATTTAGAAAGCTAAAGTATAATTACTTAAATTATATAGATTTATTAAAGTTACTTATGATGAAATATGAGGATCGCCAGCAACCGGATTTTGAACGGAGGACTGGACGGTTTTTGTAGTCAACAGCCCCGTTGACTAGAGGAGATTGATCCATGTCAACGTGATTCAGGCGGTTCACTCTTTTCTATTTTATTATCACATGCGTCATGTCATGACCTGCCACGAATACATTGAATTTGGACATTGTTGGGTTACTTTGGAGTTTGGACTAAAACTATGGGTTAACTCGCGCGTTACTTGAATAAGGTCGTTCGCCGATCATTTTATTCACAAGAATGAATTTCTTAAAGTTTTTTTTTTTTTTCATTTCATCCGTAGTTCGTTGTTACGAGCGATTCTGTTCGTGAGCAGTTCTTCGCTCATACCCCAATGCCTTTTAGTATATTATATAATAACTTATCTTTTGTCGTGTCCATGCATGGCAACAAAATTTTATAGCCATAAATCATTTTGCGTTAAAAAAGAGTTTATGGGTTATGAAGATTTGGGATTAAACATAATGTTTTGAAACCCGGTTCAATCCGGGTAGTTCAACCCAACGGGTGAATTTAAACCGAGTCAATCCAACGGGTTGGTAAAAACGGGTCAAATTAAACCGGGTCAACCCACCAGGTTTGAACCGTCCCGGGTCAACCCGGTTTTCGGATATTTATTAATACATTCCTTTTGAAATATATGTTTTCAACATTTTCTTTTTAGTTTGTTTTCACTTTTACTTTTGGTTTTCCTTTATATATAGTATAGCGAGTCTTGCAGCGTTGCGTGGCGGGTTTCGTGTGATGATTAACCGAAAATAAATCTCGATGAGATCGATTTACCACATATCGGTTTCAACGGTCATTTCGGTTCATTTTCGGATGGCTTTTATTGGTTAAGCCGAACCGGCCATGACACGGTTCCAGCTTGAACCCGTTGTTCGATCCGATTTTCAAAACTATATGTCTCATCAACTCATTAACTTGTATGAAGCTTTATGTGTTCTATTAATTTGTATAATGTGTATTATAAGATGTACTTCTCGTTTTAAGGTGTTTTAAAAATAACATTAATTAGTGTGTTTAATTATTTTATATTTTGAATTATGTTGTAGCTTGTTTAAATTGTACATTGTGAAAATTTCATTGTACATTTTAGTAAGAAGTGTTTTAAGTTATGTTTCTTTTTCTATTAGAATGTCTCAATGCTAAAGGGTGGGCCCACATCAAACACACTTTACAGTAAAACCTCTATAAATTAATACTCGATAAAATTAATAATTTGTTTTGTCAACTTGGGATGGTCTAATTGAATCGTCGATAAAATAATAAGAATTATTTTTTGAAACCCTAGTTTATATATATTAGTCACGTAAACTATAAATTAATAATTCTAAAAATTTCATATATATGTATGTGTGTGTGTGTGATCGTTTCAAAATCATAAGATTGTTTAGTAAAATGAATCCATATTCACTTTTTTTTTCAAATCTATATTGAGTTTATCTTAAAATCTATTTATTATACTAAAAGAGTTGGTCGTTATCTTCTCGTATTGCAACAAAAGTGTTAATTTATTTTCATAAAGTGTGAATGTGAATTCATAAAATGTTAATTGGAACTTGTGTTTCAAATTTATTTTCCGTCTCTAATGAGTATACAATGTAACTACAAAGAAACCTCTATAAACTAATAGTGTTGGGACCGGAATATTTTAGTAATTTATCGAGATATTATTATATCGATAAATTGATAATTTATTAATTTAAAGAGGTTTCACGATGCTCGATGAATTTTCAGTCTAATATACTAGATAGTTCATTGTATACTCATTAGAGACGGAAAATAAATTTGAAACACAAGTTCGATTAACATTTTATGAATTCACATTCACACTTTATGAAAATAAAATTAACACTTTTGTTGCAATACGAGAAGATAACGCACCAACTCTTTAGTGCAATAAAGAGATTTAAGATAAACTCAATATAGATTGAAATTCAACAAAAAAGTGAATATGGATTCATTTTACTAAACAATCTTATGATTTTGAAATGTATCACACACACACACACATACATATATATGGAATTTTTAGTAATTGTTAATTTATAGTTTCGTTGACTAATATATATAAACCGGGGTTTCAAAAATAATTCTCTTATTATTTTATCGATTGATTCATTTGTCTCTGTCCCAAGTTGACCGCATAAATTATTAATTTTATCGAGTTATTAATTTATCGAGTATTAATTTATAGAGGTTTCATTGTATCTAGTATATTAGACTTGAAAATTTATTGAGCATACGTAAAACCTCTTTAAATTAATAAATTATCAATTTATCGATATAATAATATCTCGATAAATTAGTAAAATATTCAGTCCCAACACTATTAATTTATAGAGGTTTTATCAGATATAAAACTAGCGGGTACTGCATGCGATGCTATGCATGGTACCCTTAAATAAAATTTTCAATGAACCATGCTTTATAATCAAACGTTTTATGTGATGGTAAATTTGCGGATGCCAAAAGTTTCATGTCGCATATTTTAACTCTTTAGAATATTATAGTAGGGTACCAGCGCTTTAAGACGGCGTGTATCAAGTAATAAAATTTTACCAATAGCGAAACATAATGAGTTTGAGTAACTTTAAAAAAGTGACGGATAATATCAAACTAATTCATATAAAACAATTGAAAGTGGCGTGATTTTGCATTCGGTAGTCAAAAATGTTATGGGGTTATGGTCAAATTAGTTTATAGTGGTCCGTAGTCAAAAGTAAGTAGAAACATTTTTTATGAAATATATATGTAATAATCAACACCGTAATAAGTAAATAAAATATATTTTTGAACACGTTTGTATCATTAATATTGTTTATTACACTTGTTCAGTATAGATAAAAGATATCAATAAAATAATGCTTATAATGTATACATCTTATAAAGTATATATTTATGAAAATGTTTGAATCATTAATATTGTTTATAACACTTGTCCATAGATAGATGATATAAATAAAAGAATGTTTATAATATAAAGAAAACTTACGTGTTTAAGAATCATTTAGAGTTATCCATGAACCGTATAATAATTAATATACTAATATATTAATCGTTGAATGAGCACTTAGCACTTTGCACATTTGCATCTTTTGTCTTGAAAAATTGTCTCGACTTTTACAAAAACTGTTTTTACTTTTGTGGTTAATTTTATTTAAAATAATTCAAAATTTATTTATATTGGCTCTCGAAACACTCTTACGATATAATAATAGTTTTGGAACTTTATAGTTTTGTATGCATTTTAAAATCATATTCATTTAAATGTGCATTTTTGCATTAAAACTAAACTATATCAAAAAGAAATAATAAATGAAGCATTAAAATGTTGTGGAAGATAAATTAATAAAAGCTATGTATTGTTTACATTATACATTAAAAATTGTAATACTTAAAAAACACATTAATGACATCTTAAAAATTTTTAGAAGAGATGGTGTTAAATGTTTTATAAGTAGTATAGATATGTGTAATATGTAAATCAAATAAATTATCACACTTGTGAATTTACATCTTTGCATCATTTGTCTTAAAAAAAATTTTCCGATTTTTACAAAAAACCGTTTTCGTTTTGTGGTTAATTTTATTTAAAATAATTCAAAGTTTATTTATATTGGTTCTCGAAACACTCTTACGATATAATAATAATTTTGGAACTTTGTAGTTTCGCATGCATTTTAAAATCATATTCATTTATATGTGCATTTTTGCATTAAAATTAAACTATATCAAAAAGAAATAATAAATGAAGCATTAAAACGTTGTGAAAGATAAATTAGTAAAAACTATGTATTGTGTACATTATGCATTAAAAATTGTAATGCTTAAAAAATACATAATGACATCTTAAAAAATTTTAGGAGAGAGAGTATTAAATGCTTTATAAGTAGTATAAATATGTGTAATATGTATATAATCAAATAAATTATCACTTGTGAATTTACATCTTTGCATCATTTGTCTTAAAAAAAATTGTCCCGACTTTTACAAAAAAACCGTTTTTTACTTTTGTGGTTAATTTTATTTAAAACAATTTAAAATTTATTTATATTGGCTCTCGAAACACTCTTACGATATAATGATAGTTTTGGAACTTTGTAGTTTTGCATGCATTTTAAAATTATATTCATTTATATGTGCATTAAAACTAAACTATATCAAAAAGAAATAATAAATGAAGCATTAAAATGTTGTGGAAGATAAATTAGTAAAAGCTATGTATTGTTTACATTATACATTAAAAATTGTAATGCTTAAAAAACACATTAATGACATCTTAAAATTTTTTAGGAGAGATGGTGTTAAATGCTTTATAAGTAGTATAGATATGTGTAATATATAAATCAAATAAATTATCACACTTGTGAATTTATATATTTGCATCATTTGTCTTAAAAAAATTGTCCCGACTTTTACAAAAAACCGTTTTTCGCTTTTGTGGTTAATTTTATTTAAAATAATTCAAAGTTTATTTATATTGGTTCTCGAAACACTCTTACGATATAATAATAGTTTTGGAACTTTGTAGTTTTGTATGCATTTTAAAATCATATTCATTTATATGTGTATTTTTGCATTAAAACTAAACTATATGAAAAAAATAAATAAATGAAGCATTAAAATGTTGTGAAAGATAAATTAGTAAAAGCTATGTATTGTTTACATTATACATTAAAAATTGTAATGATTAAAAACACATTAATGACATCTTAAAAAATTTAGGAGGATGGTGTTAAATGTTTTATAAGTAGTATAGATATGTGTAATATGTATAAAATCAAATAAATTATCATTTGTGAATTTACATTTTTGCATCATTTGTCTTAAAAAAATTGTCCCGACTTTTACAAAAAACGCTTTTACTTTTGTGGTTAATTTTATTTAAAATATTTCAAAGTTTATTTATATTGGTTCTAAACACTTTTACGATATAATAATAGTTTTGGAACTTTGTAGTTTTATATTTATTTTAAAATCATATTCATTTATATATGCGATTTGCATTAAAATTTAAATATATAAAAAGAAATAATAAATGAAGCATTAAAATGTTGTGAAAGATAAATTAGTAAAAGCTATGTATTGTGTACATTATGCATTAAAAATTGTAATGTTTAAAAAACACATTAATGACATCTTAAATTTTTTTAAATAGTATAGATATTGTTTTCTTTATTGGTGGGTCCACTATTTTCTATTAAATCATCTGTATCTTTAAGGCAAGCAAAAGCCTTCTCTTTCCCAACGAGAGGCTAAACAAGACATGGACCCACATGGTCCCACTTATACTTATAAGCCACTGAGTCAATTAAAAAATAAACGCCCCTTTAATTGGTTGTTTTTTAATTTGGTAGATATGCTTTTAATTAGTAGTACAATATGAATAAATTAATTACTTTTAAGTAATGATGTGTTTTAATAAGAGTATTAATTACAACATACATTTCTCTCACTTTTGACTTTCAACATTTCACTTTTGAAGGTTTGACCGTTTTTCTTTTATATGTAGTATAGATATTTATTCCTTTTCTATACAGGTGTTAAATCGGTTCGGTTATAAGGTTGTTCGATTTATTTGTTTCAGTTAGATCGGTTAAATTTTATTTCTTGATATAACCGGACAGTTGAATTGAACCGAAAAATAAACCGAATAATTACATAATTTTAATTAATTAATTAATTAATTGTTTATATAGATTTTAGCACAAAATTTTCAAGCTTAAAAATATTATATTTATAAAATGAAAGAGTTTTAATATCTTCTTTATATATATATATATAGGGACCTTTATTTTGAAGCAACCTTAAGTCATGGTAATCCATGAGAACCTTCTAAACCAATGAGATTTTTTAAATATTAAAATTATTATTAATCCAAAAGGGTATTATAGTAAAATACAATTTTTATATTTTTTATTTTTTTATTAAATCCGATTTTAAGCATTCCTAAATTTTCGACTTTTTTTTTTTTTTTTTTTTTTTTTTAATGAGATACATGTTTGTTTTAAAGCACGTGCATGTGTGTTTTTAAATGAGGTGCATGTATGTTTTTTAGTGAAGTACATGTATGATTTTTGCTAGCATTATTATTATTTTGTGAAGTTTGAAGCATAAATTAAAAATATAAACCATTATAAAAGAAAAACAAGATTCATATACTTAAATGTTACATTTCATTTAATTACAAGTACAAAAACACATATGCAATAATCGTATTTCTTCAAAAGTCGCAAATTATCTTCATGTATATTTGTATTAATCCACCCATAGTCTTTAACGATATCATCATCTTCATCAATCAAACAAGCATGCACAAAAACAATTAAACCTCCAACAAATAAAAACAAAAAGAGTAGTGATTGGGAGACCAAATCATATCTTAAAGATATATTAACCATATGCAGTCATCCCGATGGCTACAACAATGGGACCCGCTTTTATAAACCACCAGGATCATGCCACATGTTTTTAGTCACATCTTTAAGCACATAATTAGTCTTCCCAATCATTTTCCAAACAAAAATTAATCATAACTATCATAACGCATATACACAATCTTGTGTATATCAAACATATTTAATCATAAACAACTATCAAAACATACATGTTCATGAGAACGTGTATGTTTTGAGAACAGACTTGTTGTCAAACATAAATGTCTTGAAACATGCATGTGCACAATTTTGAAACATGCATATTTGAACCATAATTGCTATGAAACATGCATGTTTTGAACCATAATTGCTATGAAGCATACATGTTTTATAATTTTATTGAAACTATTAGATATGAATGAATGAAAGAATAAAATCATACCAACAGTTAACTACTACTAATAAAACATGTATTGAATGCATTTGGTGATGTTAATTTTTTCCTGATAATTGTGGGTGCTTTTGTTATCAACCAAAATAATATGGAAGACAAAAGTTTGTGGCATGTCCCCACCCTGTTATGAGGGAACCAGTCACCACAGATCGAATGTTAGTGCAAATATTACGATATTTAATCTATATAACGCATATGCACAATTTTGAAACATGCTCGTTTGTTTTGATTGATGACAAACATGTAACTTGTAATACATAACGTAAAATGTACAAGTTACTTGTAATCACACTTTGTCTCAACATACATTCAACACCTCTCGATGTCTCAAGTCCTCGTATGTTACAACACAACACCTCTCGAGTTCGTACATGTTTGTTATGTGGCATTATGATCAAACCCATTAACAAATCATTTAGAATGTTTAAAATACATTTAGAGTCACTAAGTATTTTAATAGGTTAACCATTCTATTTCGAACCTCATTTTACATTTTGCATTCACAAGTATTTCAAAAGGTAACTAGACATTTTATTAACTAGTTACATAATACATTTTACAAGTTTACCTTGATAAACCTTTTAATCTAAAATGGAAATACATGTTACATCATGTCATGCATCATCTTTGAAATCCTTGGAAGATCTCTTGAATATATTGGTTAGATTGACACTCAATATATCAAATATGATCTTAGTAAGATTTGGTAATATCTTGGAAAGATTTGAAGAAAGATTTTTAGATTTTATGTCGCATCCACGGTACCAAATTGCATAAAGGACGGACCCTTTAAAGGGATCCTTGGTCCGTGGACGCTCTTGTCCACTTTGGCTATAAATAAAGCCCATTGTTTTCCCATTTCTTCACCACTTAAAAGCACATCTTCTCCACCTTCTTGCATACATTTAGATCAATCATTAACAATGTAGTAACACACATTAAACACCCTAATGATCATGATCATAATGCTTCTAACATTCATCTTTGTTGTAAGCATACTCTTTGATCAACCAAGGAAATCTTGGAGATCTAGCCATCCCCACTCACCACAAGTTGAAGATCTATCACAAGAAGTTTAGGGAACTTGTGATCTTCATCATGAAGGCTTCCTATCAATGGAAGTTCATTTAGAAGTAGTTATTCATATCCATTAGACATTTGTGTCATGGATCATTAGTGTAAGCATCATTGCATCATAACAACACTTTCACCAAACTAGATTAGATGGTTTATGTGTTTGTGCCATAAAACACAAGGTTTATTATGTTGGGCCATAAAACATATTGGGAGTGGTTGTACCCTTGTAAAAGAACTCGACATCTAGCTTAGTGTCGGAAATATTGTATAAGCGACGTTAGGTTGGTTCTACCTCGAACTAGAACCCGTATTTAGCTTTGTACTGAAAAAGTGTAGCGGCGATTGTAAGGTTTTCTCCACGAGAAGGGAGCTTGTTGATTTAGTGAAGTAACTCGAGTTGGGTACTCGGGGAGTGGAGTAGGCGGAAAGGAGATCCGTGACCGAACCACTATAAATCCTCGTGTTCGGTTTGCACTTTCCTTTCTTTATCTCTTTACTTTTATACTTGCACTATACTATTGTTTGTGATGTGGTTTGATGTTCATGATTGTGTGACAACTTGGTTTACCATGCTTTATATTAGTCACAAACAATAATTGGTACTTTCATATTATAACAAGCTTCATAGCGATTTGATACTAAAGATCTAAAGTTTTTAAACGTAACGTATTCACCCCCTTTACGTTTCCACAATTGGTATCGAGCCACGTAGCTCGTATTTTCAAAACAAATGGTTTTAAAATAGAGTACGATCCATGTATCAAATTACCATTGAAGCGAAAAATAATATGAAAATGCTTTTCTTGTTATACTTAGAAATTTTGTTGTTAAATGTAACTTTGTATACAAGCTTGAAGGTTTTCTTGAAAAGTAAAATAAAAAAGTTTGTTGAAAGAACTAGTAAGTATTGTATTGTGTGCTCATAGAAAATTTACGAAGAAATATGATTTTAAAGGAGTATTTGGGATAACTATAAATCTAGTTGAAAAATCACATCCGTAAATGTTTAAGATAAGTTACATAAGTAGATATGTTGTTAAATATGTGTATTATATGTTTACTATGAAATCTAGTAAGTCGCACACGTTTTCTCTATGTCAAATACTAGTTTTGGTGAATCATGTCTCGAGGACCACGGCACCAAATCTTATAAAGGCGGATCCCTTTATTTGGTTCCGTGGAATCCGTCTGTCTGATGCAGATTTTTAGGCAACTTCAAAAAATCATAACTAATTAACCGTAAGTCCGTACGAGTCGAGCCACCTATCATTTTAAAGGGAATTGAGTCTACTTTCATTTAAAAATACTCTCATGGCCTGAGTCTTATTTTAAATAAGTGAAATAGACCAAATACCACAGTATGTCTAAAATATTGAGTTTCGCTTTAACATAAAAACTCAAATTTTTGAATCAAGCAATTTAAGTTGGTTTTCTTAGAACTTTGATACAACTTCCTTTGAAACTAAATAATTTGGTAATATGTTTAAAGGAAACTAATCAAGCTTGGTATACATCGTCATATTTAAACGCAAAATGACGAAAAATGTCTTTCTTGTTATGCTATGCTAAATGACCACTTGTTTATGTTGTTTGCATATATGTTGCTTGCTTATTTTTCAAATTGTTGTTTACACTTGTTTGTTTGCATAATATAAGTGTCAATCTTGCCATGTTATTTATTCGCTTGTTTGACGATTTCTTGTTTATGCACAATAGGGTATTTGCTAGATTTTGTGCACTAAGTTGGAAAATTATTTTACCATCGCTTGTAGAATTAGATCACTTCGTTTGCATAGGTTACTAACATCTCGCATAACTTATGAAATGTCATAACTCACTTAGCAATGAGTACTAAGTAAATTAGTCAAGTACTTTGAAAAATGAAGGTGTTAAGAGAGTGTTTGGTACAAGGACAAAACAATGTTGTATGATGTAATTTATTTGTTTTTACTTTGTAGGATGATAATATGACTTAAAACAATGTTGTATGCTAACCGGTTTATGCAGGTGGATAGCACAAGTGTGTTATCAAATTTTACCCATTTTCACTTATATGTGAAAATCGTTAGCCCTGGTCAAAGTCTATGCTCCACTATATTTGTATATGTGTTATCGACTTTTCCTAACTAGAAGTAATTAATG
Source organism: Chrysanthemum lavandulifolium (assembly GCA_022545495.1). Classification (NCBI taxonomy): domain Eukaryota; kingdom Viridiplantae; phylum Streptophyta; class Magnoliopsida; order Asterales; family Asteraceae; genus Chrysanthemum; species Chrysanthemum lavandulifolium. The sequence continues at coordinate 258,890,819 of CM040239.1, forward strand.
TCACATGTTTTAAGCAAAATTACAGTGTTTGAAAACTCCCCGACACCTAAAAATGGGTCTGTGAACTTTTCGATGTCCACGGATCGACGGCACCAAAATGTTGGTACCGTCTCATTATGCATTTTGGTACCGCCATACATGTCTGAGGCGGACCAGGCGGCACCAATTTAAGGGTTCCTTGTGTAAAGAAATGGTGCCGTGAATCCTATAGGTAAGTTATTGAATTTTACTAAATCCATGATCTAATTTACCAAACTTCGTTTCTAGGATAGTTGTTAATGCATATCTTTCATACCTCACTCAACACATCCTCAATGGATTAACTTAGGATGTTTGACATGATTTTAGACACTTCCATCTCATTAGAAACTACCATCTTTGTATGGATTAACATCAAATCCATGAATCCTTAGTTCTATAAATCAACACATTCAAGATGATCATTTTCACACCTTCATCATTACTTTTCCTCAAGCTTAGCATTTCTTAAAGCAAAATCAAAATGACTAAATCTTTAACCTCAAATAAGCCACTTAAGAAAACCACTAGGATTAGCATTCGATCTTGTTGCTTCATTAAATTGAGCTCTTCATCCTCGGACTCATTACCTCTCAACATCTCATCACCCATTCAAGATGTGAACTTTCTAAACTTGAGTACTCAACTCCACCACCAAAATCACCCACCATCATCCAAAACAACTTCACTACCAAAGTCTCCAAAGCTTGTTCCTATCAAACTTTGTGCAACACCACCAACATCTCCTCACCCGTTAGCGGATGACTTAGATGACTTACCGAGACTAATAAACTGGACTCATTATTTGCAAAGATATCATACACAAGTCTAACATATGACTATAGATATTGTTTTGTATCTACATGTATTGCCTCACCTGGTTAACATGAAAATAATGTGTCATCCTTCAAGACGATAAGTATTTACATCGAGTCATAACTCACACATATGTTAAATACATATTATCAAATCTTGTTATCCTTGAGTTCAATCTAAGCTTTATAATCTCAACAAATTAGGATTGACAACTTAAGTATTTCATCCGAAATATTCAAGTATATGCGACTTACGATTGTAGTCATTAAAAGTCATATCCGAAAAATCAACACCCAAGTATTTTAACAACACATGTTGAAACACTTATCCTAAACAAACAACCCACGGTGCCACTTATCCCTCTTTGACACCTACTATCCCTCTTCCATCTTTTGGCACCATTAACCGTATTGCTCATGAACTTCCAAGAGTATACTTTAAATCAAACGTGCCCTTTCAAAGTGAACCTATACCTCAGCCCCTAAGCTTCATAAACATAACCAAAACTTCAAGCACTTCACCCACTAGTTGTAGCAACCAATGAACCATAAGAATTAGTATCCGTATTTTTTGTGTTCAACATCTATGGGCAAATATTCAACCTAAGTACTCCCATAGCACAACAAAACCCTACATCACCATTTAGACACTAGAAGACCTACCACCTAGATCAACCAATCCACCATCCTTACCATCATTTGAATTCGTTGAGTGTATTGCTCAAAAAGCCCTTGTGTCCAACACTTGTACTGAATCAAATGCACGTTTGAACAAACTCAAACATCCTTTCCAACATATAAGGACTTAGATAATTCATTATGGCTAGAACCTCAACTATCAAATAAGCATGGTGCTCTTGGTAATTGTTGTCAATTTCCACTAGGTATAAGTAGTACTACCTTCACAAATTATCAAAGTATTAGTAATACTTCATCATTAAACTTCTGCATAAATTTCGTTAAACCTCAAATCAACATTTTAACAACATGCAATCTCAAAGCCAACATCATACACCCCAAGCAACAATGACTTTTGAGGAGTATACATAAGAAACTAGAGTGAATTCCTCTTGTCATCATCTAGTGAATATAATCTTGAGACCAAGTTTATTTAGATGGGACTATCCGATTCAAACACTTTGGCTTCATATCTTCATTTAGGAAAACATGATGTTTTGAAGAACATTATGACTAAGATTCATGCGTTAAGATTTCATCTTGTTAAAAGGATATTGTATATCCTATGCATTATTCTTGCGACATAAATAGTTGTGTTACAAGAGATTTCATTACACCTCATTGGCTAAATGATCTTGAAACAAACATCTACAAGTTCTATGAACTAGCATATCCAATTCATCTTGTCATACTTGTTTTCATAAGCATGATAACTTTATCCCATGGGATAATCTCATTTGTTGAAAGATACTATTTGTATCTATTTCCTTTCAAGCGTACATCATAACCTAACCTTGCTCAAACCGAGTGCACATCCAAGGTTAAAACTACACATCTTTAGAGCATACACAAGATCTATTGAAGTTGGTAACCTCACTTAGATTATTGTTAAATAAAGTACCAAAGAGCTTTCCTGAGAACGTTCTTAGTTTAACATATTCTATAGTCTTAGATGATCAATTCACATTTAAATTACACACTTCAACTCAACATAAATGATGTCATCCATTAGATCATACAATTAGCTGTGTAATTTGAACAACTTTAGATTCTAAACACAAGATTAAAACACATTGTTTATCAAACACACCATTGTTAAAATTCATGTGTATAACATGACGTCTTCATAACCTTAGTTATATTGCATATTAGTTAACTCACATTAAGCCAAGTATTGGTAAACTATCATCTTTTATGCACTTTAATATGCAAAAGTAGGAGTTCCCATCTTTCTAACATGAGAATGACTACTGGAAAACCTATTGCACTAGAAACTCAATTTGACCTAACGGTTGAATTGCTTCCTGGAGAGAAGTTGGGTATGTGGAATCACCCGTAAAAATGGTCGTGTTTAGCCTTAATTGAGCACCGCTAGTAATAGTCTCATATTCATTCTCCAACTTGAAAAATCTGTATTCCTATACTTGCCTAAATTAAGTGTTAAAACATTGATAGTTTGCCTCGCCTTAGGAATACTAATCAAACAAGTAGTATATATGACTTTTCTTTTAAAACCACTTGCATTGCACTTACATGTGTTGATTACATGTTCTTGTTTGATACGATAAGTTGATTTGACATTATCTTAGTGTTTGATAACTAGTCAAATGTGTAAAACTTAGTAAAACCACTTGCATTGCACTTACATGTGTTGATTACATGTTCTTGTTTAATACGATAAGTTGACTTGACATTATCTTAGTGTTTGATAACTAGTAAAATGTGTAAACCTTAGTACGGCTTTATCTTCATAATGCTTGTATTCTTGTTTCATGCTACTAAACGTTTAAACCTAAACTTTATTTGCATGATACTTACTTTTGAATTATTTTTAGCATGATTCACATGTTAATTATGAACTCATAATATGCCATTCTGATACGTGATAATTTTGATATGATATATTTGTGTTTGAAAGCTATTAGTTGGCATTCATTACATCTATGTGTAGTACGATCCAAATGATACATGCTCCAAATTGTTATGTCTTAAACATGGCTTGCATGAATCTTTCATTTTGTTTCTTTTGCTTCTTGTCACACTATTTGTTTGCTACGTGTGCACATATAATCTGTCAAAGTGCTTTTGGTATGGCAAACTTTTAGAAGCTTTTTATCTTACAAATTAATCACATAGATTATTGTATATCCAAGTATACTTAAGTGGCTAAGTCTAACGACAAAACAATCTCATAATGAAATGTCTTGAATAAAGTCGTATTCTTGCATATTATGATTGTTTTGATGCTATCTTGTATGGTGATTTCTTGTCTACTTAAGTGCAATGTGTTGTTTTTGCTTATATAATATGTTATCATTTGATTTCTATCATGTTAACATCTTTTGTCACTAACAAATTTGTTTTGTAGGTTAATAACAAATTATTTGTTATCTCAATTGGTTCTAACTTTTATATGCTCATTTTGCATAATCTCCTTTATTGCTACGTAGATTAGTACTATGCTTCATGGGACCCCTACACTTGCATATAGTTTAAAAGCATATAGAATTAAGTTCTAGAGGGTTGGCTTTGCATTTTTGTCTTTCAACTGACCTCTTTCCAAATCTCATTTTTGCTTCCGCTTTCCAAAAATCACCTCCATCATTATTTAGTTATAACAATACTCTAATCCTCTTCACTTCCTATTAGGAAACCACATGCCTCATCATACGATCATCTCGTATTAATCGAGAAGAGGTACGTGACTTTAAGGATGAAGTTCATTGTATGCTAACCATCATCTAGAAAAACATTACTAAGCTCACCTCTTTCGTTAACCCGAATAACCTCCTAAACACTTTGTTGTCATTCCTTATTTGATACATTGCACATTATGTTGGATGTCCACTAATTAAGGGGGAGAGAAATCCATTCACATAATTGTCTTTTGTCAAATTTTATGTCTCTTAGACTCTACAATACCAACACATAGGTAAACATCACTTAGCTAAAGCCAGTTCATGAAACCACAACTAGTTCAACCTTTTTCGCACCAATACCTCATCAAGTGAAAAACGCATCATGTGTTTTTACAAAACGTCTTCATCTCCACATATAGGATTTTCCTTAGACTAGCACCTTACAACTTCACCATCTAGAACACCATCATAGGATCTTATCCTTTTCTCGCTTATCATGCATGTCCTTGTCAGTGCAAACGATATATTAATCAAAACAGCCATCTCCAACACGTTGGTCCATCCAACTCTCACCCATATGATGTCATTCTCATCCTCATATAGGTACTCATTATTAGTATTTTCCATATTGTCTTCACTTCTTTTCAAAGTGATAATCATCCATGTCGGTCAAAACCATGCTAATATTACCTTTCCCATTATCACCTAGAATAGGTCATTTTTATAATTCGTGTCAATCAATGAACGAATTTATCTTCATGTTATCACTTTTATACTTTTTGGTATCTTCATTATAATATTCTTAGATAGAACGCATTATTGATTACTCTTGGGTTGAAGCATATGAGAACTTGCTCAAAACAATAGATTGTTAGCATCAATAAATCATTCAAATCATAACCCTTATGCATCATTGAAATGCAATGTCCATTCACATTTTTCTTCCTCTTAGCTTTGGTCACTTGACATGACGAAAGGATTGCATGAGTCCATATTTTTATATTTGCTATACATACGAGTTTATAACTCCTTAATAGCTTTCTACCTAATCACCACCACCTTCCATCACCACTTTCACTAATCATCACCACTATGGATTAGCGAAAACTTGCTTTTGTAAATCTCGAGTCATCTACCATCACTACATGAATCCTACTAGTAAACCGACACCAACACTAGCACCACTAGTGGCACACCCGGTGAAAGACTTCATATCTTCTTTCTAGGAACTATTTTGTAGGCTTTTATCATATTATATTCTCACTTTTCTTATGATTGTAATTAGGAGACTACACTTCATGAGATCTTTGATTAGATCATTTATCACATATATACATCTTATTTTTGTCAAAAGATGAAATATATTGCACTAATGTTTTCATTGTAGGTTCATCATCATATACACTAGATTGTATATAACTTACTCATCTAAGGATGAAGTTTGCATCAATTATTTTTCTTATTTTAGGTGCTTCCGACACCCTCGAGCAAGGAGGAATATCCTTTAAGCACTCATATAGCATCGCCTATACACTTGGTTGTATATGGCATATTTGTCTAAAGACAAAGCTTCTATTATACTAATATTTATTTTGAAGGTTCATCTTGACGCCTAGAGCAAGGGAGCTTCCGTCAAGAATTTCTTGAATGCATCTTATACACACTTTGTTGTGTAACACTTACTCGTCAATGACGAATATAGTTTTGCACTAATATTTGTTTTGTAGGTTTTAATCATACCACGCGCCTCAAACAAGGGGAGCAACCGTCAGGGGAGCATGCATGCATTTAGCATCATTCTCACTTTTCAACAAGCATTTGTGCTTTGATAAAAGTGGAGAAAATAGGCTAACATTGCTATGCATTTTCTTTTCATATATTTCTCATAATTTTGTTGCATAAAACTAACCTTGATGTAGGTTAAGCCTCTTTATTTGATCCATGGATCCGCTACCAAACAAGGGACGGATTGAAGTGGGCGGTTTAACTTCACTAGGGATGATGCAAGCTCGCCTTTTGGGGAGAAATAAAGTTAAACTCAAGGACACGCCTTTTTGTTTCGACAAAAGGGAGAAGAGTGTAAACGGAGAAGGTAATGTAAAGGTAGTAAGGATACAAGTAACCTTTACATTTTACTTTCTATTACGTTTACATATATTTGTCATCATCAAAAGGGGAGATTGTTAGTGCAAATATTACGATATTTAATCTATACTGTCTCGTTTGTTTTGATTGATGACAAACATGTAACTTGTAATACATAACGTAAAATGTACAAGTTACTTGTAATCACACTTTGTCTCAACATACATTCAACACCTCTCGATGTCTCAAGTCCTCGTATGTTACAACACGAGTTCGTACATGTTTGTTATGTGGCATTATGATCAAACCCATTAACAAATCATTTAGAATGTTTAAAATACATTTAGAGTCACTAAGTATTTTAATAGGTTAACCATTCTATTTCGAACCTCATTTTACATTTTGCATTCACAAGTATTTCAAAAGGTAACTAGACATTTTATTAACTAGTTACATAATACATTTTACAAGTTTACCTTGATAAACCTTTTAATCTAAAAATGGAAATACATGTTACATCATGTCATGCATCATCTTTGAAATCCTTGGAAGATCTCTTGAATATATTGGTTAGATTGACACTCAATATATCAAATATGATCTTAGTAAGATTTGGTAATATCTTGGAAAGATTTGAAGAAAGATTTTTTAGATTTTATGTCAGGCACCCACGGTACCAAATTGCATAAAGGACGGACCCTTTAAAGGGATCCTTGGTCCGTGGACGCCCCGTCCACTTTTGGCTATAAATAAAGCCCATTGTTTTCCCATTTCTTCACCACTTAAAAGCACATCTTCTCCACCTTCTTGCATACATTTAGATCAATCATTAACAATGTAGTAACACACATTAAACACCCTAATGATCATGATCATAATGCTTTTAACATTCATCTTTGTTGTAAGCATACTCTTTGATCAACCAAGGAAATCTTGGAGATCTAGCCATCCCCACTCACCACAAGTTGAAGATCTATCACAAGAAGTTTAGGGAACTTGTGATCTTCATCATGAAGGCTTCCTATCAATGGAAGTTCATTTAGAAGTAGTTATTCATATCCATTAGACATTTGTGTCATGGATCATTAGTGTAAACATCATTGCATCATAACAACACTTTCACCAAACTAGATTAGATGGTTTATGTGTTTGTGCCATAAAACACAAGGTTTATTATGTTGGGCCATAAAACATATTGGGAGTGGTTGTACCCTTGTAAAAGAACTCGACATCTAGCTTAGTGTCGGAAATATTGTATAAGCGACGTTAGGTTGGTTCTACCTCGAACTAGAACCCGGTATTTAGCTTTGTACCGGAAAAAGTGTAGCGACGATTGTAAGGTTTTCTCCGCCGGAAGGGAGCTTGTTGATTTAGTGAAGTAACTCTCGAGTTGGGTACTCGGGGAGTGGAGTAGGCGGAAAGGAGATCCGTGACCGAACCACTATAAATCCTCGTGTTCGGTTTGCACTTTCCTTTCTTTATCTCTTTACTTTTATACTTGCACTATACTATTGTTTGTGATGTGGTTTGATGTTCATGATTGTGTGACAACTTGGTTTACCATGCTTTATATTAGTCACAAACAATAATTGATACTTTCATATTATAACAAGCTTCATAAGCGATTTGATACTAAAGATCTAAAGTTTTTAAACGGTAACGTATTCACCCCCCTCTACGTTTCCACAATAACATTTTTTAAAACCTTACTCATAGTTTTAAATTGCTAAGATTAAATTCTAAAAAGTTTTAATCGATGCGTTGAGAAACTTACCACTTTGCACTAAGATGCTTCGTACATAGAACAGTTATACTAGGTAGCTCCAATCGAGCAGCATAGGGGCAGAGGACCGTAAGCGAAAGCATAACCTTAGACATCCTTTCGGTGTGTTGTCGCACTTCTTTGAACCCCTTTGAGTTTGTTCTAGTGGGTGAGCCGTTCTAACCATTTAGTACAGTCGCATCAGTCGATTAAAAGTTCAAGATTTAATACTTAGAAAACAAATCAAATTTCGCCATTATTTAGTCCATTTAATTTTCTATTCTCAAAAGACCCTTTTTGCTTACTAACATGTCATACAATATAAACAAAAGGCACTTAAATGAAAATTAAAACGAACTCAAATAATATACATATAACATAACAATTAACATATGTAAAACAATTAGCCACATGCATAATTTGTTCGATAAAACCCTAATAATCATTTCTAGGTTTAATAATGCATATGTTTAACCAAGACTTCCACGTGTTTTCACCAAGTACAACGTGAGCCACATACATCGATGAATCGATTGCGTAAGTCTTAGCTAAAACACATACCACATAGCACATAATTGATTCATTAGATATATTGAGGTTTTCCCCAATTCAATATTTATCAAAACGAATAACATGTGAATAAACTTAACAATTAACGATAAATATATACTTAACAATTTAATCATATAATTAATAATCCATGATAAAAACATGCATGTATTTACCATGGATTCCATATAACAATTATTCAAGAATTCCCAAGATACGCATAATTATGTCACATAACAATTACACATAATTATCCACATAAAAATATACATGCAATCCTAGGGTTTCTACAAGTTTTACAAAAAATATAAAACCTAATTAAAAATTAAAGGGTAATCGGCCCAATTAATAAAAAATTAGGGTTCCAATTTTAAAACCCTAGAAACCAATAAAAGCATGTAATAATCATAAAGATTCAATTTTTATTTGTTTCGGTAATTAATTACAACATATTAACCTGACTCTGATACCACTGTTGAGTTTTACTAATCATAACAATTATAGAAAATAAGTAAACATCATCAAAGCATGCAGCGGAAGCAATAGGAATAATACTTGTAAATTAATTAATCGAATTAAAAGTATATGCGTACCTTTTGCGAATCAATGCAATTAGGGTTTATGTCAAACCCCCAATTAAGATCAAGGAACAAGAAAACTTAAACCCTAATAAATTAGGGTTTATGAATGTCGACCAACACCCTTGTCGACCCACCAAGATATGCAAACACAAGTGTATTTGCTCTTCGTTCTTGTACACACGTATTAGTAGCGAATCAATGAGAAAAGCTAGGTTCTTGATCACAATAGATTAAGCAAACACCTTTGTTATGCTCAAGGTCACTCGTAAATCCCTTACAATGGGGATTCACTTCGTCGACCAAGAACAAGAGGGAAGAAAGAAGAAGTTTGATCTTCTATTGAAATCAAGTGTACCAAAGGATGAATACATGGGGATGTATTTATAGCCTTATGGTAGATGTCAAGATTGCTATAGTTTCCGATGTGGGATTCTATAGAATCGGCCAAACACAAGCCCAAAATAGAGTTCCTAAAACCTTCTCTTGACTTGTTAGCTTTTCTTCATATCCCGTTGACATTTAACGACCGATAATCAAAACTCCGTTAAATCCCAACTCTCGTTAATTGTTTTATTCGTGATCAAATAATTAAATACAACATTTTATATATTAATTATTTATACATTGATTCTCATACGTAATGTGTGCAATCCCGAAATCTCGAGTTCGAATCCGGTCATACGTATATTAATAATTATCCATAAACCTTTCACTAACCATATATGATATATCCTAGATAGTTCCAAAAATTAACTATATACAAACCTTTATTCTAAGCTAAATGCCTATATATATAGACCCATATGTGACATGTTTCATCTAACCCTAAGCTGAACATAGTTAACATAGTATGTATTAGGTCCTAGTCAAGTGCATCAAACATAAGACATGATTATATTGCCAGACAAGATATGGAACAACCAAAATACAGAACTGACCCCAACTCAAGCTCTTTCTAAGGAGCTAGCGGTATCAACAATCTATTTATGTCCAAGCGGTTGCTAATTACACAGTAGTCGAACAACTTAACAAAATGCATATCACCAGCAAAAAAAAGGTTATCAGTGACTGAGCAGAAAGCATATTTAGTGGTCTAACAATTTTGGGATGACCAATTACAATCTAACCTGCTTCATAATCATAACCTTTAAATCCCTACTAAGCCCTCGGCCAAACAACAATGGCTTATCCCATGTGCATCAAGTAAAAATATATTGACATGGCATATCATAGTATGTGCAAAAATTGCTATGCATATCTTAGTAATATATAATCAGCCCGTTGAAGTCAACGTTCATAAGAACTTTCAAAAAAAGAATTACATACAGGGTTATAACCTGGCCTCCATGGTGGTTATGGTTGTTGAAGATGATTCGATATATACTCCGATGTTAGGGTTTTCTTTTATTACTAGTCGATGTCAGGGTTTTCTAGATCTTTTGCATGCCCCACTCATATCATCTCATCACAATTTATACTAGAGTTGATTACTTGAATGGTCCTTGTAGTTTTGTCGGATTTACGTCCTTAAAGTGGTTAAAGGACCAAACACGTTATAAGTCGATTTAACAAAATCAATATACTCGTAAATAACATCACTAGAGAAGCGGCGGTCATGAGCTTGAAGATTATTATGATGATTATGCGGATCAGGTCTATGATTTACCAGGGCAATTGGATGCTTTTACTGACATGTATGATATCAAGCTTCAAGGTCGTGGTAGTAAGCAATCTAGACGTTAGGTTATGCTTGGTTTTGTGTCAAATGTAATCTAGTGAGTAGTGGTTGTTTTTCTGTTTTAAGAATAGGAAGTGTCTTGTTATGTTAGCTTTACCGCCTATGTATCTACCGAGATATGGGACTTCACTCATATCCTTTGTACCTAAATGTTTTTTGGAGTAATATATTTACCGGGGAAACCCTTTACCCAAAAAAAACATCATTAGAGATCCATCTTTGGTGACCAAACATTTACTACCATCATCAAGTTCCACCACAAAGCTATGGTGTCAAACAAGGAAATAATTAAGAATGGTCATGATTTTGATTATAGAGCGAGCGTCTACAAAGGTCCGCCACAAAAATATAGTTCCAACCAAAGTGTATAAGAGTGATCATGGGTATGTCCATCGAGCAAGTGTCTTCCATACTCAAAGTCCACAAAGTAACTGTGCTGTACGTCCAAAATTTTGTGTAACTGCCAGGCCTTCTATTTATCTAATAGCATGGGCTTTAAAATATCAGACTATCTCATAGGCTTGAAGTGAAACTACTCTAGTGTAACATGGGCCTTAAAAATGATGCCCCCTCTCCCAATATGCTACCTTGGGCCATCGCCCATCTGGCCCAACACTAAGGCCTGCCCTTAAATTCCATATAACTTCTATGTATATATATACACATATAGATCGACAGTAACTTGCATTCCACACAAGAGCTAACCTAAAGTTCTAGCTTGAACGTATTCCATGGCAAAATCCATTATCGCTATTGGGTTATTAAGTATTTTCTTGTTGATCCAGAACAATGATGCATATGAGACGATCATTGTAGGTTCGGGTAATTGAGTTTTGCATCAACCCCGTGTACTCATTGGACCGAAGAAGCCGTTTTCAGTATGGAGACACCACAGGTAATATGTTCAAGTATATAGAAAAAAATTAAAGTTATTGGGCAAACTAACGCATGGACTTGAACGAAACCAAAACCACTTGGTTGAGGCATCCTCACATATGCTAGGCCAAAGGCATATCGGTCTCGATTATATACTATGATACATACCTTATTGCATTATTATTTGTTGATATAGTGAGTTTTTACGTAGTTCTTATATATGTTATTGTTATATTTGTAGTATCTATGTACGAGGCTCAGAAGAACTCAGTGGTTCAAATAACTCAAGAAGATTACATCTTATGCAATGTAACGTCACCTGTTTCAGTAAACAATAGCGATGGTTACTCTGTGCTTAAGCTCAACCAACGCGGGCCTAGTTATTTCATTAGTGGAATTGTGGAGAACTGCAAATGCAAAAACAATGAGACAATTGCGATTGTTGTCATAACAGATGGAAGACCTCCACTATCTCGTTGTCATCGATCGAAAAAAGATAAAATTCTCTCTGTGTGCGCTATCGTGTTTGGTGTTCTGTTGGTGATTTGCTGTGGGTGCCGTGTCCGCAGATTATATTAGATTTCAGTTTTTGAATTATTTTAGTTCAAACGTTATATACTTATATGCCTTGCACATTGTTAGTCAGATTTTGAATGTTTTGTTGATTCAAGCTTTACATTATTCGGCAGAGCTTTATAGTAGATTCTTTCATAGGTATACTTTTACATGTAGTGGGTTATAAGTGACAATATGAACGCGTTATTGATGGTGTGAAACTCTCATTGCAAACACTGTTATCAGATTTAGGTTAAATTGGCAAGATAGGTAATCAAAGGTCCCAATTTGACAACAGATAAAACGAGTAAATTTTCTTTATTGTTAATAACGCTGAAGTTCAATACTTAAGTATACTTATTGAGAATTGATTTCATAGTACGAGTGATTATGTAAGTACAACTGTACAAGTAGGATAATGCTCGTGATCTCTCTGGGTCAAATTTTTAAAAGGTCGAGCTCAGCTTAATATGCTCAAGTAGCTCTAGTTATAGCTTGATTCGACTTAAATCAAACCGATTTTTGAATATTTTTTTGGGTAGCTTACGATTTGGTTTGAGTTCAGCTTAAGATTTTCTAGGTTAGCTTGTTTACTTTTTCTACTCCAAACACTTTTGGAGTTTATCAAGTTTTGTTAACGGAAATAAGCTAATAAGGTAAGAGTAAACTTATCCAAACATCCCAAATAACATCCTAAAGTATATTGACTATCTGTAAGTGTATACTGGTCACTCAAATCAAATTAAAACACGACGTTGAGTTTATAAGTGTTATAAATCAAGCAAATTATCATCTTTTACTGATGCATTGTGAATTATCTGTAAACATTTATAATGCGACTATGCAGAGAAAATACAGACAAACCAGATGTGTGTTGACAGTAATGAGTAGAGAGAAACACACAGTTCACACAGTGAAAATGATTCTCCTTATTACTTCAAAATGAAAGATACAAAAGTTTTATAAAACAGAAATGATGGGAGGAAGGAGAAAAGAATAACGAAAAGTTACAAAACAAACCCTACACTATTTCAATGTTCCAATATGAGTCCTTCAACTATTAACCAACCCTCTTTACACTCCCCTCAAGTTGAGAGGTGGAAGGACCGCAAGCTCCCAACTTGGACATTAATTTAGAATCTTGATCTGCTGGAAGAACTTTAGTAAACACATCGACCACCGGTCTTTAGTGGAAACATGAGAAGGTAGGACTTCCCATTCTTGACTTGATCCTTACATAATGGCAATCCACTTCTATATGCTTTGTTCGCATGGAAGACCGGATTGGCGACTATATATATGGCGACTTGATTATCACATTTCAAATCTACAGACCAAGATCTTTGAGCCCCAAATCTTTCAACAATGTCACCACCAAGTAACTTCACAACATGTTAGGGCCATAGCTCGTATTCACTTCAAATGATGATCTAGACACCACTTGTTGCTTCTTAGATTTCCATGAAATAGGTGATTGACCCAACAAAATACAATAGCCGATGGTGGACCTTCTTGTCATAGGACAACTAGCCCAATCATCGCCACAATAGGCGGTCAAATGAACAAATGAACCATTAGCTAATAATATACCTTGACACGGTGAATTCAACAAATATCTCATCAAATGTTTCACTTGCTTGCATATGCATCGATGTAGGATTTTGCATAAACGGCTCAACAACCGCAATATAGCAAATATCGTGTCTTGTTATTGTGAGATATATGAGTTTGCCTATGTATCTTCAGATACTTGGATCGTAAAGGAGTTCCCATGTCTCGCTTGCAACTTGATATGAGAATCCATAGGCAACTTGTATGGTCTTGCATTAGTCAAACCACTTCTTGAAGTAAATCGAGAGTGTACTTCTTTTGAGAGATGAAAATGCCTTGGTCACTTTTGCACACCTCCAGGTCCTAAGAAATAATTCATCGACCCAAATCCTTCATGTGAAAATGAGTACTTAATTGTGTTTTAAGAGCTTGAATCGAGTGTTGCTAGAACCAAGTGATTAGAAGATCATCAACATAAACAAGGACTCAGTAAAGGATTCAAGATCTGTCTTGATGAACAATGAGTAATCGACCTTAGATTGAGTATAGCCAAAGGACAACAATGTTGAAGAGAGTTTGGCAAACCACCGCCTAGGTGCTTGTTTGAGGCCATACAAGGACTTCTTGAGTTTGCATACTAAACTTGAATCGGCAGGAACATTTTGCACACTCTCCCCTTTCCAATATACCCTTGAGGCATTTGCATATACACTTCTTCAAAGAGATCACCATGGAGAAAGGCATTAGACACATCCATTTGACAAATTTTCCAACCTTTCATGGTCGCCATCGCAAGTAAAGCTCTAATGATCACCATTTTTGCCATCGGAGCAAAAGTTTCTTCATAGTCAACACCTTTTCTTTGCCTATTCCCATTCACTACAAGTCTAGCTTTCTTCTTGTCAAGTGTACCATCGACTTTGAGTTTGATTTTGTAGATCCAATGACAAGCAATAGCTTTCTTCCCTTTAGGTAGAACAATCACTTCCCATGTATCATTCTCTCTAATGCTCTTAGCTCCAAATTCATTGCATTACACCAATCTTCTTCTTTAACGCTTCTTTGAAGTAAGTAGGTCTTGTTGAGCCACCAAAGCACATAGAAAAGCATGAAATTGAGGCGAAGAGGAGTAATCGACACTTGATTAGCCTTTGGTTGATGAATTGGTGTTACATAATCTTTAGCCGACTTGGAGCACTTGACACTCTAGTGGATCTTCCGATTCTGCATCTTGAACACTAGTGGTTGGAATGAAAGATGGTGCGGTGTGAACAACATCGCCAGATTCATGAACAACATCGGCAGAATCATGAACAACATCGCAGATTCATGAACAACTTCAGCAGATTCATGAACAACTTCAGCAGAATCATGAACAACTTCAAAGAAGAATAAAGGGCTCATGAGCAGGTTGTGTTGTGGACACAAAATCTTCATACCACAATGGTGAAGAAATGGGTGCGAGCACAGGTTGAAGAACTTGCAACATACTTGTTTTAGAATAGGAAATATATGTTCATAGAAGACAACATCTCTTGACACAAACCTTGTATGATTCAAAGAAATTCGAAGTTTGTACCCTTTGATGTTGTGGATAACCCGAAATAAACAAGGTACACCTGGAATCAAATTTGTCGAGAACTCGGAAGGATTACTAGCCATTGCTAAACAACCAAACACCCTTAGATGACTATACTCAGTTTAGATTGCAACAAAACTTCATAAGGTGTCTTAAATTTCAACACAAGAAGGGAAATCATTAATGAGATATGTTGCGGTGATAACACAATCACCCCAATAATGTACAGCAAATGAGCATGCAATCTTAGGGCTCTAGCTATCTCCAATATGTTTCTATGTTTCCTTTCTACCTCCCATTTTGCCGAGGTCTATCAACACATGAAGTTTGATGCTCTATTCCCAGTGAGTCCATAAAAGGGCCTATAGATCCTTTGAGAAATTCTAAGGCATTGTCGATCTCACCACTTTTATATCTTTTTCAAACCGCTTCTTCACAAAAGTAACAAATGACTTGAAAGTGGCAAGGCATCGACTTTCGACTAGTAAATATGTCCAAACAACTCTAGTACAATCATCAACTATAGTGAGAAAATACTTATGATTCCCTATGGTTGGAACTTTATAGGGTCCCCAAATGTCTATATGAATGAGTGAAATGGAACTTTGGAATGAGATTTACTAGCGAGAATATGGAAGTTTTGTGAATTTTGCCATTGGACAAGTCAAACAAGAATTCTCATTAGAATGAGATACACTTTCGAGAATGTAAGTAATATGTTTGAAAGTAGAATCGAAATGTGACCAAGTCTATGATGCCACAAACTGTAAGAATTATTGAAAACACTAAAAGCATAGTTTGTTGGAACAGTAAGTTTGAGAAAATGAAAATAGACTACAATCTTCAAGGGCGACACAACCATTGAAGAAAGTTGAGAATGAATTTGATCCGAGGAAGATTGAGTAGATGATAGAGGCCGACTTGCTTTTTACCCAACCCCAACACCTTCCCGGTTTTCAAGTCCGGATAACACGAATTTCTCATAAAATGTAACAAAGCAATGAGAATCTTTTGTTAGTTTAGAGACCGACAAAAGCTTGAATTTGAAGGAAGGAACTATGAGAACATTGTTTAGCTTAAGTCCATTTTGTAAAGCAACATTGCCTACTTTGGAAATGATCAAGTATGTCCATTTGGCAAATTAATAACTGTTTACACTTAAGAGCCTCAACATCATTCAAATCATTGCTATCGGTGACATATGATCACTTGCCCTCGTATCAATTATCCATCCTTCTATAACCCCATTCACACAAGAAAAGCGATAAAGTGTACCTTCTCCAAAAGGATGTTCCAATGCATTGGTCTCATCGATGGTCCGATTGAAATGAGGAATACTCTTCATTAGTTGCTCAAATTGCTTTGAAGTGAAGACCACATGACCACCGGTTTCAACCATTGCACTGTCTTTTCACATAACTGGACCACCTTTCGAGGAGCTTTACCTTTCGTGATCGCTATACTTGTAATGCCATGTAGGGTAACCAACTTTCTCCCAACATTTATCCGGTGGATGCCACTTGTAGCCACATATGTTACACTTCTCTTTGACCTCACCTTTGCTATAGAGGGTCAGATTCAACAATTGACCGTCCCGATCCAAATACTCCCTTTGAGACTCTTCTTGTCAAGCAAAGCACAAGCGCTTCAACACTTGGTAAAGGAGAGTTTAACAACAACCGACTCCTTTGATGAGAAAATTTTTCATCCAAACCATTCAAGAACTGAAACAATCTTTGCTCTTCTTTCGAGTACTCAAAGCGCTTAGAAAACAACAATTTCGGAGTAATATTGACTATTCTTGGCAATTCATTCATTGAATCCAATTCTTCCCAAACACACTTCATACTTGTATAGTACTCACTCACGATCTTCCGATTGCATAGTCTCATAAGTTTCTCTGCTCAACTTATACTTATGTGACCCATTCTTTGAGAGCAAATCTTTTCTCAAGTTGAATCCAAATTGCATAAGCGGTTCAATGAACATAATAGACTTTGCAATTGATTCGAGATCATCGAGTTCATTAACCAACTAATCACCGATTATTACATGTATCCCATCGTTCTTGTAAATTCCCATCATCTTGTGATCTTGGAACTGTTCCTCGATGAAACCTAACTTTCTTTTGGTAGAAGAGCAATTTCAACCGATCTTCTCCAAGAACGATAGTTTTGTGCTCCTAACAATTTTCATTCACCACAAGAGTACCAGGCCATCGAAGGATGTAAATACATGGATTTTGGAACAAAAGAGATTATTTGTTTTGGCTAGTAGCATCGGTTGAAGAAGATGATGTCGCCATTGTTAACACGTTGCGAAGCTTCAACAATCTTGAAAGAACCGTTATAACAACCAGATGATTCAACAAATTCAGTCTTGAATAAGACACTTGAACTGAATCACTTTACCAGAATGTAGATGAAAAATTGATAGTTATTGATGAAAGAATTGTGATGAGAATGATAGAAATGATGGAGAAATGATGATTTGATAATGATCGGAAAAAGTTAGTTACGGTGGTTTATGGTGATCGGAAAAAGTTAGTTACGGTGGTTGTAACGGTTGTAACTGATCAAGAACTCATTCTCGAGCTCGATACCATGTTGACATGAATGAGTGAGAGAAACACACGATTCACACGGTGAAAATTATTCTCCTTATTACTTCAAAATGAAAGATACAAAAGTTTTATACAAAGATGAAATGATGGGAGGAAGGAGAAAAAGAATAACAGAAAAGTTACAAAACAAACCCTACACTATTTCAATGTTCCAATATGAGTCCTTCAACTATTAACCAACCCCTCTTTTACAATGTGGAAGTAAAAAAGAGTTAGTTTGCTCACAATTTTTACTGTGTTGCGCTTAGGAAGTCCATATTGACTTCTGTAAAAGCGTGATTGCAATGAAATAGAATTTTTATTGGTACAGTAAATATTATTCGGTATTAAACAGTATTTCATTAGGATTTAATTTCAGTTCTTGGCATCTAAAATGTCACTGAACATTGTTAGTCGGATTTTGGCTCATAAAGAACATCAACTAATGGTTATGGGTTGTTCAAGTTAAACATCATCTGGGGTGTCTTTGGTAAAATTTGTCATGTAGCATAGTGGTTGATAGGGAGATCAACACTTAGGGATACTCTATCAATAAATTTAGGCCTCAATAGGGTGTATCTTAAGTTGCATAATGATATGATGTATTGGAGGTCCTTTTAGCGAGATTAAAGGATCTTTATGGTAAGAGGCGAAAATACATGAGCCAGTGGTATGAACATGTATACCCTTCAAGCATCATTCATAATGTAAATAAGACTTTTAAAAAACTCTTTAGTGTTTAACATTAAATGTATGTGAATGGATCCACTAAGAAGAAAAATAAAAATAAGAAGAATGAGAAATGTTTTCAGCCACACATCATGGGTAAACCCGTCACATCTGTTTTAAAATACCCACAAATATACCTTTCAAAATACATTTGAACCCATTTTTTTAATTAAATTTACATTTATTTTATTACTTACGTAATTGTGAAGTTATTAATAGATACACTGAATAGTCACCTAACTATTAAAAACAGAGCATACTAATCGTTCGTATTGAGTTCCAAGACAATAAAAAAATATATAAATCATCAAAAAATTAAATGTATATAATATCTAAATTCTCAAGCCAAGTTCATCCATACTTGTTGTGTGATTGGCAAGAAAGTGACCGAGTCCCCAAATGCAAAAGGGAAAAACAACCAGAGAGTCAAGAAAGACTTATGTTTTCCCAACATGACAGTCAAGGGCAATCTTTTAAAGCACAAAGAAATTACAAGGGCAAAAGCAACCAGGGAAATAATTACAGGTCAGATAAGAAAAACTTGAAATCTTCTCAGAATAACTTCAAGAAATACAAAAAGAAATTTGTACGCAACCTAAGCAAGGAAACATGCTACAAATGCAAGAAACCTGGTCATTATGCCAAAAATTGTACTCGAAAGAATCAGAAGAAGATCAATCAAATCTCATTGAAGAAGACTTGGAGCCAACACTATTCATGGCTACAATCGAAGAGCATCATGAAGTATTCTTAAATGAAAGAAACTTCAAACCACCAAAGACATCATCGGTGAAGAAAGTCTATGGTACCTAGATAATGGTGCAAGTAATCACATGACAAAGTGTGAAGGAACATTTCAACGAGATTGACGA
The DNA here is from genome assembly GCA_022545495.1 of Chrysanthemum lavandulifolium. Lineage (NCBI taxonomy): Eukaryota > Viridiplantae > Streptophyta > Magnoliopsida > Asterales > Asteraceae > Chrysanthemum > Chrysanthemum lavandulifolium. The sequence goes on from CM040239.1 coordinate 258,910,448, forward strand.
AAAGATCACGGAAACGTCGATTTGGAGACGGATCATACGTAGAGATTAAATGGAAAGGTTTTATCCCATTGGAATGCAAGAACAAGGAACAACGTGCTATATCACAGGTTTATTACATTCCAAATTTAAGAAGTAATATATTGAGTTTGGGTCAGTTAATAGAGAACGGCTTCAAAGTAGTAATGGAAAAGAATATACTACTCTTATACGACTTAAACGGTAACATACTACTTAGAGTTACGCGGTCGAAGAATAGGCTACACAAAGCGAACTTGAGAATAGGGGAACCAACATGCATACTTACTAGCAAATCTATGTGATGAAGCATGGCTATGGCACGCAAGATTGGGTCCTTTGAACTTTAGATCCCTAAATTCTATGACCACGAAGAACTTGGTTTAGGGAATACCTTCTATCAAACACTCATCAGATATCCGTGACATCTATTTGATAGGAAAACATGCTAGAGCTCCATTTCCACAAAAAGCAAAATACAGATCCCAAACAGCATTGGAGTTGATTTATGGAGACCTATACAGACCAATTTCGCCACCAACACCTTCGGATAAAAGGTACATATTTCTATTGGTAGATGGCTACTCTAGATATATGTGGGAATATTTTTTGAATTCAAAGGATCAAGCATTCGGTGTCTTCAAAGAATTCAAGACAAGGGTGGAGAAAGAACATGAAACCAAGATAACGACGTTTAGAATATATAGAGGAGGGGAATTCACATAAAATGAATTTCACAAGTACTGTAGGGAGAATAGGATAGTCAGACAGTTAACTGCACCATATTTACCTCAACAAAATGGCGTCGTCGAAAGAAAAAACAAGACAATACTTTCTACTACAAGATGTATGAGGAAAGCAACAGGGATGCCACAAAACTTTTGGGCTGAAGCAGTTAGACATGCAATTTTACTATTAAATTGCACACCGACAAAATTATTAGAAGATGTTACTCCTTACGAAGTATTAAAGGGCCAAAAACTAAATCTTCAACATATCAGAATATTTGGATGCATAGCATATGCAAAGGTACCTTCACAACATCTTACTAAATTAGATGATAGAAGTAAACAAATGGTATATTTGGGTAGTGAACCTCGATCAAAAGCATATCGTTTATTTGATCCAATATCAAAGAAAGTCTGCGTCAGTCGTGACGTAAAATTCAAAGAAGACGAGACATGAAATTGGGAGGAATACGTGAAAGAACCAAAAGAACCATAATGGAGTGATTTCATTATACAAAATAATGAAACACAATAAACAGAGGAGGTTCAACAAGAACAAGAAAGTGAAACTGAAGACGATGTCCTTACTGACAACAAAAATGAAGAAACACCTTCACTTGCCAATTCACCACCTTTAGAAACTACTGAATATAGTCCTATACAATTCATAAACTTCTCACCAAATTCCCAAACTTCCACACCTTCAACTACTGATACAAATGTTGATCACATACCCGCTAGAGGATACAGAACCCTAAATGAGGTATATGATAACACAAAAAGACTTCTACTAGTTGAAGATGAACCGAGGAATTTCAAAGAAACATCAAAGGATGAAAATGGATCAAGCAATGCAAATAGAGATCGACTCCATCAACAAAAACAACACTTAGAAATTAACTAATTTACCAAAGGATCATAAAGCCATTGGCTTAAAGTGGGTATTCAAGACAAAAAGAGATGCTAACGGAGAGATATTAAAGCACAAAGCAAGGCTAATAGCGAAAGGATATATTCAGAAACATGGAATAGACTTTGATGAAGTCTTTGCCCCAGTTGCAAGAATTGAAACTATAAGGTTGATTCTAGCACTGGCTGCTTACAAAAATGGGAGGTACATCACTTGGATGTAAAATTAGCATTTCTACATGGTGATTTAAATGAATAAGTATATGTCTCATATCCTGATGGATTTATAAAGACAGAAGATAAAGTGAAAGTATACAGATTAAAGAAAGCACTATATGGACTCAAACAAGCTCCACGTCTTGGTATACTAAACTGGATAAAACCTTAAAGTTACTCAACTTTAAGAAATGTGCATTAGAACAGGCGATCTACATAAAAATAGACAAGATGTCAACTCTACTAATCGGAGTCTACGTTGATGACTTGATGGTTACTAGAACTTTGAAGAAGGAAATCGAATCCTTCAAGTATTAAATGCAAGAACAGTTCGAAATGAGTGATCTTGGACTACTTGCCTACTACTTAGGCATAGAGGTTACACAAAAGTGTGGTAAAATCTCGATAAAACAAACATGCTATGTGACTAAGATACTCAAAGACACAGGGACGTTGGACTGCAATGATGCAAAGATACCTATGGAACCAGGACTGAAACTGACAAAGTTAAGCGAAGAAAAGTTTGTAGATCCTATGGAATATCGAAGCATAATAGGATGTTTACGATATCTGTTGCATACAAGACCAGACTTAAGTTTTCCATTTGATTACTTAGTCGATTCATAAGAGCAACATATGAAAGCAATAAAACACATTCTACGTTATATCAAAGGAACCAAAGACTATGGTATAACTTACGGGCATGATGGAAACAAGATTCAAGGCTACAGTGACAGCACTTATGGTGTCAACACTCAAGAAGGAAAAGGGACAATAGGAATAGTTTTCTACTTTGGAAACTCACCTATCACCTGGAGCACTCAGAAGCAAGGAACAGTAGCCTTATCATCTTGCGAATCAGAGTTCATTGCAGCAACTCAAGCACTCTTGTTAAAAAGGCTTCTAAGCAAGATAACACACTCCAATGAAGAAAAGATCACAACCTATGTGGACAACAAATCAGCAATAGCACTCATGAAGAACCATGTATTTCCTGGAAGAAGCAAGCACATCGACACAACATATCACTTCATACGAGAATGCGTTGAGAAGGAAGATTTAACAGTCGAGCACATCAGCGGAGAAGAACAAAGGGCTGACATACTCACAAAGGCACTACGAAGGATACATTTCTTCACAATACAACAAATACTTGGTGTGAAGAATCTCCTTCAGCATGATCAAGATTAGGGGGTGAATGTTGGGATAATCCCGATCATTGCCTCATAGATTCTAAAGTTAAATAAGGTCAAAAGACCATTTACGCAATACATAAAAACTGTAGTCTAGGGACTAAATTGTAATAGAATCAAACCTGAAAAGGTGTCTTTTCGCTTTGGTTTAACCACCACTATCACCACCGTTACCAACAACTATCACAATGGTTCATAGCACCGGTTGGATTAGTATAAATAGGATCAAGTGTAACCGATTGTAATATCAATTCTAACCGATTTCTCATATAGCAAATTTAGTATTTGTGTTCGATTTCAACGATTCTGATTATACCTGTGTATAACCATCATGTTTATTACACTATAGAATTACAACTGATATTACTTTGGAGAAAACTATGTTAGCATATTTAGCTCCAGCGAAACGATTTTACAGTACATACCAATAGCCACTATTTCTTAACTTTCACACCGTTCAGTAACTAGTTTCAACCAACTCTGAACACGCAAACATCAAAGTTGGGTTAAATAGACTTGAACTGCATATCACAGGATATCAATTTAACCTAAACACCCCGCCATTATGTTCAAAGCCGCCTCTATAGCTCAAATAAACTGCTATAGGCACACTTCAAACAATCTAAAACACATTATGATGTCTTTTGCAACCTTAGAGGCCAATAAAGTTTTGAATAAATCTTCTGTGTTAAGAAAAGGTACATAGCTCACTAGAATCAACTGATAAATCATTGATTGAGAGGAACCGCTTCAAATTAACTAATTTGTTAAGACAAGAAATAAAATTAACCCGAAAAAGTCGTACGGAACAAAAAATTCAGAATTTACTCAGACAATGAATTAAAGATTATAGTTCTTTTCTTGGTCATAACTCAAATAATTGGCCCAGTTACAAATGTTTTAATCTCATGATGGCAATTAAAAAAGAAAATAAGCAGTATTAAACATATAATCTCAGCATTATAGTCTTGACCGAATGAAATATAAATCTAAACCAAACATTCCTAAATAATATTAGTATTGTCGAATGAAATATAAAAACTAAAAATTATATTAAATGATGAATAAAATTAACTTAAAGCGAGGAGCAGAGAAGCTTTTTCAAGAAACCAATCTAACTTGAACTCATCTGTATTGTAGTCACTGGACTCATCATGAAAACTTGTCAGGGTTTCCCATTTCCCGTTAGACGGATTTTTTATTCTAACATCTTTCAGCTCACGCCTTTTCTTTTCCATCATCTTCCTTGCCGTCCGCTTATAAAAGTAGTTGTTAGTCCTTTCAATATAATATACCTTAACATAACGAGGATAGCAAATCGAAAAAAATAAATCAAAAATTGTTGAGTGAGTCCACATGCGTTCATCAACAGTTTGTTTGAAGGACAGATCTTGTACATTCCTAGATGGAAACAGAACCCTTCTTCTGAGATCGTCAACATCAATGTTCAACAGCAGCACATGAGAATAAGTATTATTTATTTCAATATCAAAGTTGCTTGTTAAACTTAGTGCTTCTCTCATTTTCAGAAAGAATGGCAGATCAATGGGATTGGATGGATAAAAGTTTAGTATGAGTGTAATACGCTCAGGAGTATTAGATGGAAACAAGAGAATAGGCACTTTCAGGCCTTCGTAAGAAAAATGGAGTAACTTTGAAGCGTAAACATGTATCATGATTTGCTTCTTTACGTCTAACGTTAGAGTCAGTCTCTTTAAGGAATCGCAAGTGATTTTAATTGTTTCGAGCCTGCACCCCAACATTATTAAGGTCAAACTCTAGAAAGGAAATTTTGACTTGATCATGTCAGTAAATGCATCGCTCACGAACTTACATGTCAAAACCAGTTCTCGCACACCCACTAATGAATCCATTTTGAAGGTATACTTTTTTATGTTGTGGTAATGAAACACCCAAAGACTTGGGACATCATAAAGTTCCAAAATTTCATCGATATTGTTTTGCTCTACTGATCTCATTCTCAATTCGCCAAGACAACGAAGGTTTTTAATCTTAATAATCTTAAAGCCTTGGCGAAAGAATATGTTTATCTTCTCAAGTAAGCTACAAGAACAAAGTAAGTTATTGAGTGCCTCCTCACTACTTATGTAGACATTTACCAACTCAAGTACTCGTAGGCATGAACACTTGATCACAGGGTTCATGTTCACCATAACGCTAGTGCGCGCGAAGTCATCAACTTTTAAACTTATTGTATTTAGTTTTTCACTAGAGAATATCTCACCTGGAATTGTAAGGAGAGTCGAAGTATAAGCCCAAGCAGATTCCTTGGTACAAATTGTTAGGGAAAGCTCCTTGAGACAATTTCTGGAAGCTAATGACTGAAACCATTTTTCAGCAAGAGAAGACAATGACGAGTCGTGGAGGTGTAAGTGAAGATGAAGACATCCGATTGACGTGTTTTCTTTGAGATACCTTAAAAGAGTGCGATCAATTAACTTAATGTAGTCTATTTCTTCTTCTTTGGTGAGACGATCATCAGTTGCACATGTAGTAAACCTGAGGGTAGGAATGGTAGACCAAACCTGTAGCCATGACTTTGACAAAACACTTGTGCGAGCAGCATCTTTTGCGGGCAACAATGATTGTATACGATGGATCAACTCATTCGGAACATATTCGAATTGTGGTGTGATGCTTTCGATCTCTTTGCGTACGAAAACAATTTTGCAAACTTGATCTAAAAACGCTTCTAGGTATTTGATAGTCATCGTGTAAACTAAAGTATTTAATTAACTTAAAAAAACGATGGCTGTTAGGGTTTTGCAGGAGAAGCAAATGAAATCGCCTTTTTGCATGTATTTATTTAAGAGATCTTTTCTTTATAAAAAAATAGAATTAATGGAATTCTTTCTAAATTTATTTCTAGAAACCTTTCCTCTCAAGCAAAACAATTACCACATCTTTTATAATCTTATACTAGCTTACAAATTTGTGAAACTACAAGGCTTTTTTTTTTCCTCCTTAAAGAAGGGACTTTTAAAAAGATTGTGTATAGATAAATCAGTAAACCACCAACAACGTAATAAGTATCATTATTTCATGAGGTAAAAAGTTCTTTGGAAATGAAAGTATAAACAACTTGCATACACGTTCAAAAAAGATGTGCATGTCTCTTGTTGTGTACTTGTGACGCAAAGTGTTGAAATATATGAGTTGGGATACAAGCTCATGTTTGACTTTAAGTCAAAGGGCTTGTTATGCCAATATGTTCTAATGTTTGTATGTTTGGCTATTAGTAGCGTGTTTTATATCTTGAGGGTTGTTTGGTATCTTATATCGATATATAAGTGGTCTCTCTCTCTGGATGGAGAGATCCTTCGTATTGTTTTCTCTCACAAAAGCATCTCAGATATCTTTCTCTTAGGTTTGGTCCGGTATTGTTGATATTGGTTATATTTGATCATCTTGATCGTGTTTACGATTGATAAGTGTTACCGAGGGTTGTAGTGAGGTTCTATTGTATTACGCCTTTGTAGTGTGATAGATAGAATCCTTCCGAGGGACTATCTTTGTCTTGTGTATTTGTTTGGTGAGCACACGCTTTGTGGACTCATCTTCTTGACTATTCGCTTAATAAAAGATTTCACCAAGGGTGGTTGGTCAGTGAATTGGTTGTGTTGTGGTTGATTTGAGAAAAGATCCGTTATTTTAACATGGTATCGAGCCACGGCTTTGATCTCCGTTGGTTCTTGATTTTAGGGTTTCTAGGGTTTGATCTTCAATTTGGGGTTTCTTGATTTACGAGCAATTGGGATCTTGTGAGGTCGCTTTTCTTAACGGCCGTAGTGTTAATTGTTGTTTTAGTGGTGGATCTTGAGTTTATCGATTGGGTTTTTGAAACCCTAATTGGTAAATTGGGGATCTTGGTTCCGTGATTCTGGTGGTGTTCTTGGGGTTCTTGGTTGGTTATTGACTTTCTTGATTTAAATCAAGAAGGTTTGTTATCTGGTTTCATTGCGTATCTTCTTGGAAGGTTTATCTCTTTTTTAGTTCTCTCGAGTATTTTAGTTTTTACACCGCAAACTCGTGGGTAACTTCTTGACCTGCCTCCTTGAGAGGTACGGAAACCTGCTCTTCCCACAGATAGGTGTAAGACTGGGTACTTCAGTAGAACTGGGTGTGAGTTTTAGTGTTCTTGGTATTAGTTGTTGTTTTTAGTATTGTTAGTAGTTTTGTTCTTGGTTTTTGTCTGGTTTCTGCTATCTGTTTTTCTTTATTTCTTGGTTCATTATGGCTGAAGTTCTTATTAGTGCTTTGGATGCTGGTAATCCTCTCTACTTGCATTCTAGTGATAATTCTAATATTCCTATTGTGCATTTTAAACTCACCGGATCGATAATTACAAAATGTGGTCTCATCGCTATGAAAATTGCTTTGAAAGGCAAAAATAAAATGGGATTTGTTGATGGTACCGTGTTAAACTCACATTAGTCTTGTTCTTTCCAGTGGGAAAGATGTAATGCTATAGTTCTTGGTTGGATTCTTGGGTCTTTGTCTTCTGAGTTGTACTTAGGACAAGTTTATTCAGAAATTGCATCCGAAGTTTGGGATGAATTACAAGAAACTTATGATAAAATTGATGGTTCTGTTATTTTTAATGTGATTCATAAGACTAACTCTCTTAAGCAAGGAGAGTTATCTGTGCCTGATTATTATCATAAGTTGAATTCTCTTTGGAGAGAATTTGATACTTTAACTTTGTTGCCTGCTTGTACTTGTCTTTGCTCATGAGGGTATTTTAAAACATAATCAGCTTGTTAGACTTATGCAGTTTCTTATGGGCTTAAATGATGTATATCAACCTATTAGGAGTAATATTCTTGCTAGGGATCCTTTACCTGATGTTAAAGAAGCTTTTAATGTGGTTTCTAGAGAGGAGTCTCATAGAGGACTTCACCCTAGTTCTGGTCCTCATAGTAAGGCTCAACCTGCTGCTTTTGTTGCTAAGACTAATAACAATTCCAACTCTAATAATAATTTTGTTAGGAGAAATGGTAATAGTAACAATAATAGTGGTAATAGGGGGCCTAATCCTAATCTGGTTTGTAAACATTGTGGTCTTATTGGGCATACTATTGATAGATGTTTTGAGTTGAATGGCTATCCTCCTGGTTTTAAAAGGAATCCTAATCTGTCTAAACAGTCTGCTGTTGTCAAAAGTTTAATGCTAATAATGCAGATGTGTTTCAACCATCTACTTCTGGTTCTATGACTGGTTCTTTCACTAATGATCAAATGGTGAAACTCTTAAGTCTCATTAATGAAAAACCTTCTGCTAATGGGTCTGCAAGTATGGCAGGTACATCTCCCACCTTCTTCAATAATAATGTGATGTTTAATCTGCATATTGAGAGGTTTTTCTGTGCTAAGTCTAGTTCTGAGAAATATCATGTTACTTTAGGATGGGTTATTGATAGTGGTGCTAATCAACATATGACTGATTCTACTAAAAATATGTTTAATATTGTTGATATTTCTAGTCTCATGTTAACTGTTGGTCATCCTAATGGTACTTGCTAATATTATCGCTATTGGTAGTCTTAGACTCACTTCGTGTGGTTTTATTTGATGTTCTTGTTGTTCCTGAGTATAATGTCAGTCTGTTATCTGTTAATAAGATGATTAAGGATAGTAAGTTTTTTGTTGGTTTTGATGAACATAAATGTTATATTCAGGATTTGAAACTGGGCAAAATTGTGGGGACTGGTAGTGTCTCTGATGGTCTATACTTGTTTGATGAAACTGATTGTGGTGAGTCTAATCTTGCTATGTGTAATTCTGTATTTGTTTGTCATGTTTCTAATGAGTTATGGCATCAAAGACTTGGTCATCCTGCTGATCAAGTCTTGACTACTTTGGGTAATAAAATTGGTTTTAAAAAGGTGAATCATCTTTCTCCTTGTGATGTGTGTCACAAGGCCAAACAGACTAGAAAACCATTTCCTTTAAGTGAACATAAGTCTAAAACTGCTGGGGATCTTATTCATTTGTGATGTTTGGGGTCCTTATAAGGTTACTAGTAAAGATGGTTTTAAGTATTTTTAACTTTGGTTGATGATTTTAGTAGGGTCGTTTGGGTCTATCTTCAAGTCAAAATCAAGTTTGTGGCCATATTACAAATTTTATAAAACTTGTTTTACACGCTTTAATAAAAAGTTAAGGTCATAAGGTCCGATAATGGAACCGAATTTGTAAATAATCAATTATCCACTCTTTTTCTCGAATTAGGGATGATTCATCAAACTTCTTGTGCCTATACTCCTCAAAGAAATGGGATTGTTGAGAGGAAACATAGACACCTTCTTAATGTTGCTAGAGTCTTATGTTTCGTGGGGATTCCTTGAATATGTGGCTCGAGTGTGTCTTAATCTCAGATATCTTATTAACAAAGCTTCCTCCTTTGTCTTGTCCGGTGCTTCCCTTATTTTTTAGTGTATGGTAAGGATCCTAGTCTCTCTCATATCAGATCCTTTGGATGTCTGTGCTACTCTACTGTTTTAAATTCACATGATAAGTTTGGTTCTAAATCTGAAAAGTGTGTCTTAATTGGTTTTTCAAGTGTGAAAAAAGCTTATAAGTTGTATGGTTTGGATAGTAAGTTTGTATTTTATTCAAGAGATGTTACTTTTTATGAAACTGTCTTTCCTTTTAAAATGAAGTTATCAAATGTTTTTCATAAAACTTCAAATGATTTTGGTAAATCTAATACTGAGTTTAATAAATCTCAACCAAACTTTGATGATGATGGAGTAGACAACTTAAACTTTTTGATGTTCATGGGTTTGAAAGTCCCTATGATGAAGAGGGGCCCTTCTAATGAGGAAGGTAGTGGTATGGCACCTTCGGATAACAAGAATAACAACTCGTAAATGAAGAAGGTGCAACCACAAAGAACCCGTATAGATGAAAATATCACCTCGAGGGCATAAGTCAAAATGTTTTCAATGGTGAGGATCAAAATATTCAAATGGAAGCACCACCAAGCACTAGGAGGTCTAGCAGACTAGAACTCAACTCGTTAGGTTTAATGATTTTATTGTTGGTAGTAATGTGAAGTATGGTCTTGAGAAGTATGTTTCTTTTCAAATCTGCTAGAGTTAATATGTGTTTCTACTACTCTAAATAAGTCTTGTGAGCCTAAATCTCTTTCGAGGCTATTCAAAATCCTATGTGGAAAGATGCTATGAATTCTGAAATGGAAGCTTTACATAGGAATAATACATATGAGTTGTGTGAATTGCCTAATGGTAGATTTGCTATTGGTTGCAAGTGGATTTGGAAAATCAAATTTAAATCTACTGGTGAAGTTGATAGATATAAAGCTAGACTTGTTGCTAAGGGTTATAATCAGAGGGAAGGTATTGATTATGAAGAAACATTTAGTCCTGTTGTCAAAATGGTTACTGTTAGGTGTCTTATTGCTTTATCTGTCTCTAACAATTGGCCTTTATTTCAACTGGATGTTAATAATGCTTTTTTATATGGAGATTTGTATGAAGATGTGTATATGCAGTTGCCTCCTGGTTATTATGATAAAATGAAACTAGAGTGTGCAAATTGAATAAGTCTTTGTATGGTTTAAAGCAAGCTCCTAGGCGTGGAATGAAAACTCACCAACGCTTTGATAGAAAATGGTTTTAAACAAAGTCTTAACGATTACTCTTTGTACACTAAAGATTGTGATGGTGTTTTCTTGGCATTATTGGTTTATGTGGATGATATTGTCATCACCGGTAATAATGTTAGTGAGATTGAGAAGTTTAAAAGTTTCTAAATTCAAAGTTTATGATTAAAGATCTTGGTCCACTTAAATATTTTTGGGAATTGAAGTTCTAAATTGTGAATCGGACTTTGTCTTTCTCAAAGAAAGTACTGTTTGGATTTGTTACTTGAATATGGGTTATTGGCTTGTAAGCTCGCCGCTACTCCTTTGCGTGAGAATGTGGTTTTGAGTCATGTTGAGACCGAAATGATAAGTTTCATCCAATATGACCGAGTATCAAAATTGGTTGGGAAGCTTATATACTTATCTCACACTAGGCCCGACATTTCTTATGCGTTCATTGTCTAAGTCAAGATATGCATGCTCCTCTTAACTCTCATTTTATCGCTGCACTTAGAGTTTTGAGATACTTAAAACAGCTCTCTGCACAGTATTCGGGTTTGTGTATGGTAAAAGTATTAATCAGATGCTTATTCGGATGCGATTGGGCTAAGTGTCCTGTTTCTAGGAAATCGGTTTGGTTTTGTGTCTATTTTGCAATAATCGATTTCTTGGAAAAGTAAGAGACAAGCAACTATTTCTAGATCTTCTCATTGAGTCTCGAGTATAGATGTCTTGCATCTACTACTTGTGAGCTTATTTGGGTTCTAAAAGTTTTTAAAGATTTGGGTATAGAGGATTTGTTACCCAAGTTTATTTTGTGATAGCGCTCGCTATTCGATTGTCGCTAATCCGCTTTTCATGAAAAACCAAACATTTTGAGATTGATTTACATCTTGTTGAGAGAAAGTATCTTCGAGAGTTATTAAAACTTTGAAAGTTGCTTCTGCTAACAATGTTGCAGATATATTTACTAAAGGGTTGAGTGTTTCTCAACATAAGTTGTTTTGTGATAAGCTGGGTCTAATAGACTTGTTCAAGCCATGAGCTTGAGAGGGGGTGTTGAAATATATGAGTTGGGATACAAGCTCATGTTTGACTTTAAGTCAAAGGGCTTGTTATGCCAATATGTTCTAATGTTTGTATGTTTGGCTATTAGTAGCAGGTTTTATATCTTGAGGGGTTGTTTGGTATCTTATGCTAATATATAAGTCGGTCTCTCTCTCTGGATGGAGAGATCCTTCGTATTGTTTTCTCTCACAAAAGCATCTCGATATCTTTCTCTTAGGTTTGGTCCGGTATTGTTGATATTGGTTATATTTGATCATCTTGATCAGGTTTACAGTTTGATAAGTGTTACTGAGGGTTGTAGTGAGGTTCTATTGTATTACGCCTTTGTAGTGTGATAGATAGAATCCTTCCGAAGGGACTATCTTTGTCTTGTGTATTTGTTTGGTGAGCACACGCTTTGTGGACTCATCTTCTTGACTATTCGCTTAATAAAAGATTTCACCAAGGGGTGGTTGGCTGGGTGAATTGGTTGTGTTGTGGTTGATTTGAGAAAAGATCTGGTTATTTTAACACAAAGCAATGTGGTTCGACTTGTCAATAACTTGTGGATATGATAAACAATGAGAGAGCTAACTAAACGATTCCAAAGTCAAAATCATCATTACAACAAATGTGTTGCTAGGGTCGTCTTTAATAATAATATCTGTAATTTGCATAAAACTTTGGCTACATCAATAATAACTGATATTATAATTTTTTTTATACCATCATTTTATCAACTACTTCTGCCATTTAAGTTTGAGCTTTTGATTACATCAAGTCCAAGACATATAAAATTCAAATCATCTAGTACTTCATGCATCCATGCTTTAACCACACTCCTCCTCTTGCGCAACATATAAACTTGTCGACTCTTAACATAGAATTATGATATATATAGGGCAACATATCAATTTGAGATTACAGTAACACAAAATTTTTCTGTGAGGATGGAGGGTGGGGTAGTAGAAGTTTAAAGTGAAAAGTGACCCACACAAGCCGAGACTCCTGCACTATCCCACCCTCCATTTAGCGGATGTATTATTTGGGCCCACTTATTATGTTTAATATCTTGGATTAGTATTTGTATTTAGGCCCATTATATATATATATATATATATATATATATATATATATATATATATATATATATATATATATATATAGAGTTAAGATCAAATAAGAAGAAAAATTAAAATAAGAATGATAAGATGAAACCACAACCACTCATTTCAGATGCACCTACAAAAATAGATGCATCTCCCCTAAAATTTCTCCCTCCTATTTGAAATGTGTGGCTAGAAATTCTTCTTATTCTTCTTATTTTAGTTTTTCTTCTTACCGGAGGCATGCCACGTCATAATGCCACTTGGCATCCCATAATGCTATACATTATATATAAGAGGAGGCATGCCACGTCATAATGCCACTTGGCATCCCATAATGCCAAGTCATATTTCCATGTTATCATTATATTTATGTGGCATTATTTTTTATTTTTTTAAATGACATGTGGCATTTTAGTTAATATATGTACATTTTTTTACATTTTATTTTTTTGTTTTTCAATGCATGATGTCTTTTTTTTTTTAAATAAAATTCGGTTTTAGTGTTTTTCTAATGTTACATTTATAAAATCGGTTTTATAATAAATCATGATATGCAATTATTTTCGAAATAAAAATTTTTAAAAGTGACACTTGCATGATTCGAACAATGATTGTTTTGATAAATAGGATGCATGTTAACCACTGAGCCAACATGTCTTTTTGGAATAAATGTTACAAGTTCGAATATATAAAACGCATGAAATTAATTTAGATTCCTTATCTAAATACCATTCTTTGTAATCTGTATGCGAAAAGAAAAAGGGTAGGAGTACAATTTTAAAATTATCGAAAAGTTATTATGAGATATAAGTTGGATTCATTTATCACATAAAACCCTACTATCATTCATATACGACCTAAGCTAATTCTCAAAACCCTAATATCTTTTGATTTTTTGTAGGCTACATGGATCACCGTGTTCATCATCAAGTCCTGATACATACCTTCTTTTACAATAACGAACTTGAGTCAAGGGCAGATGTTAATGGCAATATACTTACAGGTAACTTAAATAGCAGTCATGTAAAATAAATATATGTTTAGGATTAGCCTCAAAATAAATAAATAAATATCTAAATAAATTTAAGGTAGAGGTTTGACCACAAAGAAAACGAACAGATGACAAACCGAGTTGTGCTAGCTACTTTGTTAGCTGAGAATCAGAGAATCCACTTTTTTTTTTTTTTGAACGGCAGAGAATCCACTTAATTATCAAGCAAAACAAAACTTCTCGGTTTGATAAAAGGGACATGTAAATGGCATTGCTGTTAAGATGCCTACCCAATAATCATGCAAGATTTACAGGTAATACATACATACGTGTATGTATCCATGTATATGTGATCGATCATGACATGTACATCTTATGTTAACAATTCAGGCCGTGACCAATTATTGTACGCCTCAATTATTTTTCTCTATAAATATCATGTTCATATGTGAACAATATGAATCTTCCTAATCAAAATTGATTAGGAAGAACGATAAATTCGCTAACCATTATTTCATGTTTGAGGTGTACAATGAATTGGATGCGAGAAAACAATGCTGAATGGCATTCTTGCGGTAATATAGAAGCTTTTATGTGTTTTAATATTTATAAACAAAATATGAACTCATATATGTTGCATTGATAGATTAAATGGGATGTGTTCAACGGGTTGGGAGCCTTATAGAGTTTGGAAATCATAACACAAAGAGGACTATAAGAAGGGTGTCCGAGATTGAAAAGTTCAAGCAAGTTTTTATATATAAATCATGATTATCATAGAACTATATAATCCTTTACCGATGTACTTATTCTCTATGCAAATGTAATTGAATTAAGTTCTCGATATGGAGTGACATGGCGATGGAGTTTGTCATAAAGGCTTTGAAGCAATGGTAAGAGGCCAATCACTTTGATTTAGCGAAATACTTTGGTCTCAAAGACGTTCGAGCATTATTATAGCAACATAATCTTTATCTCGCTCCCCACTGTATAAACCCATACTCTATAACAAATGCTACTAAAGGACCAAAGTAGCTCAACAAAAATGATGCCTCAACAGTTTATTCAAAATTAGATGTTAGATGGGCATGGGAGATAACGTAATGATGACGTGAGGTCCTATTATGGGCTTGATGAAATTCTTCAAGCATCAAATTTTCTTGAATCGCAACATCGTTCACAACTTCAAAAAGACATGTTGATCCATCAATAAAGCATCCGATTCAAGCCAAATATGGCCAAATACCTCATCAAGGACGGAAAAATGAGCTCTTTGAGTTGATGGCACGTGCTAAACATGGACATATGTCATCTTTAGATAATCAGATGCTTCAGCGTGAACAATTGCAAGGTAGGCATTTGCCTATGGCCTTGAAACAAAGGGTCGAAATGGAGGAAGAACGGTAACTTGCTTCTGCCTGGTCTCTAGATGGAGGAAGAAGTAATGTTGGTTTTCATAGAGCCAACTCTGGTTTAGAATTCTATCAGCAGCAATAAATATCGTCTCATGAGGATTTGAGTCATATGGAGTGGAATCCCTCAATGCACGAATGACTTCAGCGGGGCCTGTATGATCCTAACATGCTACCATACGAGAAGTCATTGTCAATGCCTGGCGGTGGTCCAGGAATGAATGTTGATGTTCTAAATTCTTTAGCTCTAGCCGACTGGATTGAGTCTAGGATTCAACAACTGCATGTTGATAACGAGAGGTATAAAAGGGATATGTGTGACAACTGGCGAACATCAAAAGCGTATTGATACAAGTTGCTTTCAGGAAGTGTATTCCTTCTAATAGCAGAATCAGATACAACATCGAAAGGAGCAGCGCCTCCACCAACAGGATTAGTAAGTTGATGCTGAATACCACCAGTAAAAGGTGCCTTAGAAGCCTGATCGTTCCGTAAAACTTCCATATAATGCCAGATGTTTTCTACGTTTGCTGTTGCTGTCCTAAATTCTTATTAATCATAAATTTGCATCATATTCACTGGTCTCGCCAACCATCAAGTTGAGCAACCAACATCCGTAAATTCGCTTCATCATTTTTTCTTCATCGTAATTGTTCTCTTATGTTTATACCATGTGACATATCTTGATATCTTGGATAATCAAAAAGTTTACTAATTCCTCCTCTCAAATTCTTTTATTTCAAGACAAGTAAGAGACGGAGGAAGAAGTTCGGACAGCTTTACTTAAATTATTCACATGTTCGCCAATTAACTCCAGCCCACTAGGAAGTTGGAAAATTCGAGGCCCCACTTTGAGATCGGCTTCTTTAGCCCCTCATTTCAAGAGTACACAAGTTGGGAGGCCAAAGTCCTTGAGGAAAGGAAGCATTCATACTTGGACAATTTCGATTCTCATATGTTTCAATGAGGAAAGATAGGGAAGTCGGTGGTCGAAATGAAACCATACTTTGTCAATCGTATATTATCGATGGGTGAGATTGGGAAGTCAAGATTAGAAAATGACGCATATAGGGACACTTTCCTATCATCAAAATGGTGAGGTGAACTGAAAAACTCAATTCAATGTTCGATTTCAAGTTCGGCCAATTGAGTATCTTAACATATTCAATTATTGGCATGCTTATGTTGTTGATCTTTTCACCTCTAAACTCCTTTTCGAGTAGTTTCTCACAATTTTTAATTCCATGTGACTTGAGAATATGCCCTTGTCATGTTGTTGTTGTGAAGGAGATAGATGTAATTGAACTACGATCAGTGATAGTCAACTTATCGATGCTATTTGGACAACTGCAACGCTCTATACTTTCAAAAATCCATACCTCCAAATTCCTTAGAGATGGTAACAAGTTGTTCCCACAATTATATTTGTCCTCTTCTTTTTCTCCAAAACTAGCCAACTTTTCACAAGAATATAATACGGAGTACCAACTTCCTTACATTGCTCACTTGAAGGTTTGATTGGATCTCTAATATTTGCATACCTTTAGCAGTTGGGTTATTTCTTTTTGTATAGTAATTTTAATTGTATTTGTTTCAATTTTGTATGATCAGGGTGGTGCTAAGAAGGTCATCATCTCTCTCATAGCAAGGACGCTCCGATGTTTATGTGGGTGTCAATGAGCATGAATATAAGCCTAAGATTGACATTGTTTGAATGCCGCATACACAACGAATCTGTCTTGCATAATAAATGCAAAGCTAACCCTATTTATCAATCGAAATCCTCTTTATCGTGCATGTTCACTTTGACCGTATGTGTAGTTTATCTCACTATATTTTTGACATTTTTGAGGTTATACCAGCTTCTATTCTCGTGAAGTTGCATCGATGATTCTTGCATAAAAGGTTTAATTTAAAGAAAAGTGAATCAAAGTGTTTTGTTATGTCCTTTAACCAATTATATAACAGAATCGTTTCTGAAAGAACGAGTCACACTCAAACAATTAAGAACGCGATTAGTGGACATCACTCAAGAGGAATCATCTCTTTTTAATGATATTGTTAGAACGACATATAAACGCTATTAAAGATTTTATTCACTATCAGGCTATGACAGCTTTTACAAGAAGGGAGTAAATTCAAAGGAATCAGCAACAATCTCAATGTCGACTTCAGTGTTACTTCGGGTTTCATCCTATGAAATTACTGATCTCCTTGACCCTTCTTCTACAAATTTGCAAGTAAGTTTGACCCCGTAGCGACCTTAAATCTTACAGTGGTTACAGTAATACATTGCTGTTGTGCTAATTTTAGTTATTTTCAGCTATAGGAGGATGTTAAGAAGGGTGTTTATGTGGAAAATCTAACTAAATTTTAATTTCACACTGTTGGTGATATCCTTAGGCTACTGAGTCGGGTATTTATACGGTCTCTAGATAAAGTTGCATTAACATGTTGTCTTTATAATTCTCTCCTATTTTTTTGGTTATCGTGATAGGGTTACGCAAATATGAGAGTTAATGCAACAAACATGAACAGGAAAGTAGTCGTTCCCACTTTGTTTTCATGTGTAATTGAAAGTAGGTTGGAGAAAGATTCGACTTCTAACATGTGTATTGCAAGGTGAACCTTGTTGCTCTAGTTGGTTCGAAAGGTTCTAAATTCAAGCGATTTTTTCATCATAACTGTGTGTGGTTCTGTAATGTATTACTATTCCATGACCCACCTCATCAATTTCTTTTTTCTTTTTTCAGAACAGGAAAAAAATCATTTGGTGCTGAAGGTGAAAGATTAAAGGAAGCTGCAAATATAAACAAATCATTATCTACATTGGGGTATGAACCGCCTACTTGGTGCTATCCTTTTATTGTTTCTTTAGTACATGTGGTATTATGGATGAGGCGCGTAGGTTGGGTACTGGGTCAAAATGGGTCAAAATATTTTTGTGTCTAACACTCCAATTAGTTTTTACACATTATTGGTGTGTTAGATATGATAATAAAGTTACATTATCGCTGTTGTTTTATAAATTCCTGTATAAAATAGTAGTAAGAAGTATGCATTAACAATCCAATTTGGAGTGCTTTTAGCTCATTATCTATTTAGCTAACATAATGTGAAATGAATCAACCCATTCACAAATAAATAGGTCACAAATGGCTCCTCTACTATTTTACATTCTCATTTTGTAATGATTAATCATATTTGTGCGGGCATGTAATAACTATGACTCTACGGATGAGTTCTCTCGAGCACGAATACCATCATAGAAGAATAACACAAAATTTGAAGCATGTAATCTTCTCAAATGCTCGGGATAAGAACAAAAGAATCAATCGTCAAATGCTCAAGAGGAGGAAGATTTCTGTTAGAGTACGTACATTTCTGCTTTATAATTGCCGCGGTATTCGGGTTCAATCGATAATCCGAGTTTATGTGAGCGAATCTCAATTTGAATCAACATCATGTTTATGTTTAAATAATTCTATAGAGTGGTATCGTTTCTTATATAAGTTTTGCCTTACTTTAAAACCCTGCAAGTGCTTTACTTGCACGACGATTTTTATCTGTCAATACTTGCTTTCATTAAATAAGTCAACATCTTCTCTTTAGTGAGTTGGTATCATGTTTGATTATTGGATGTGGTATATAATAATTACCTCTTGCTCAAAAGCTTGAGGTAGATTGTTACTTTGTGCAATTAAACAACGTACCTATCTTATTCAACTGTCATTATGATCCATAGCCTTGGGTTTTCTCCTACCGCCAAGTGTAGCTCACCGCGTTCAATAGGAACTGTTCTTACAAGACCGTGGATAGCAATGGATACCGAAAGAGCTTTTCAAAGCAAGGTCATTAGTGAACCGGGTTGCCATCAAATAATGCCAACCCTTACAGGTCACCTTTCTATTAAAACAATTTTATCATCATATTTGTTGCGCTTACTCTTAAGGGTGTTTGGGCTTGATTATTAAATTTGAATTTATATAATAAGTTTGGTGTTTTGAGCCAAACTAATTATCTTTTAGGGTTAAATAATAAGTTTCATAGTTTCTTTTAAATTCATTATCAGATTATGATTACTCTATGTTTAAAAAGTGTAAAGTTATTTTAAAAAGATGTTGATGCCCATTTTATAACCATATTTTTTTTCCAGTGACTCTGTTAAGTTCTCACTTTCTGCACATTTCAAATAAACTTCTTCAAAAATGTCATTTAAAAAATCATTTACAGCTCTTTGTATCGACACAAACGATTGATTATCAATTTTGTTTAGCTGCGCGAAACGTTGAACAAGACTCTAAATGACTTGGAATTGTTTTTTTGGGTTAAAGGCACACCAAGCATAGGCTGCACCAGATGATGCTTGAGGACCGTGGCTTTGAAAGGGATAGTTGTTCGAGTATCATGGAAATGCCAAAATGTGATGTGAATGTTGTTAATTGGGGTGATAAAGATTGTCCGATGGTCGCTATTAGATGCAAAGATAGGCCTAAGCTATTGTTTAAAATCGTAAGTTTACGAGAATTCTAAAAGCAGATACTCGAGCTATCTTAATCGTGTATCTTGGTTTATAAAATTTTGGCTTGATCATGTGAAGGTTAGAGGAAGCTTAGTTCTTGTATATCTCATGTGTCATGCATATATCATTTGGGTAGATCATATCGTATGAATGTGGTGCTACTTATATATGCTGTAAATTTAAGTGAGTCGATCCATGATCGGAGAGCTTTGCGACTACCGACTTGGTGTATCTGCTAGAAGTTTAGGCGCTCTTCTAATGAAAGTTGAAGTCGCTTGGGAGATCAATCATAATTGGATACGGACTTGACCACCATCGGGTTGAATGGTCGGGTCTAAACGAAACTTGGTGTTTAGTATTTAGGCGATCTGTTCTTTGCTTAGGCTTCGTTTGAATGTCGGTATAGGCAAATACAAAGGTGTGCATGGTTGGAAGTTCACTCTTGTGGCAACGTCCTATTTCCGGTTTGTTTTCGGTTAGTAGTTTTGTTAAATTGAAACCGATGATTCATCATATATAAGACGGTAGACTTGCGCTTTATGAGATGACAACTTACGCTTTATCTAAGGATGCCATTTTGACCCGTTTGTCCATAAATAAATAGATTGATTTCATCTCGGGTCATATTTGATCTCCCACGGATAATACATAATAATATAATCTTAAAAGAAATAGATTAAATGGCTAAAAGTTGCCAAAAGTGTTTTTATAAAAGAAGTGAGCACATTATTTGATTCAAATTGTATTATAAACTTATGATGACCATTTAATTAAACCACCCAACTCATTTTGTTACCGCTTGAGTCTTGGCATACGCATCAAAAAACAATTACGAAGCTACACATGTTTAATTTTGTGATTGACAATCTAAGGGTGAAGGTTTGAATATACGTAACAAACTTTCTCAAATATACCGATGTCGTAACATACTTATTTTATTCTTAACGTACGTAATATACTTTCAAATACTCACCAATGTACGTTATATTGACAGGTTACTAAGTTTTAAAGTTACAACATTCGTCCCTGTCGTTTGCATTCACTTTCACCGTTAGTCATTTGACATTTTTTCACTTAAAAAAATTAGAGTAACGGTCCTTGTAGTTTGCTTTACTTTCACCATTAGTCCTTTGTCTTTCATCTTTTTTATATACGTTTTTTACGCGTTTTTATACACATTTTTTTACATATTTTTATACAAGTTTTTTACACACGTTTTTTACATGATGCTTTTTTACACATTTATATACACGTTTTTATACATGTTTTTATACACGTTCTTGTGTACGTTTTTTCCACGTTTTTATACACGGTTTTATGTACCGTTTTTTATACGTTTTTACACGTTTTTATACACGTTTTTACACACGTTTTTATATATGTTTTTTACACGAATTTATGCACGTTTCTATAAACGGTTTTATATACGTTTTTTTACACGTTTTTATATATGTTTATTTACACGTTTATACACGTTTTTATATGTTTTTTACACACATTTTATATGCGTTTTTACGATTTATGCACTTTTTATACACGGTTTTATAGTTTTTATACATTTTACGTTTTTATGCACGTTTATACACATTTTATACACGTTAGAAAATGTTTTAAAAACGTGTATAAAACCGTAAAAACGTGTATAAAACATGTAAAAACGATATAAAACGTGTAAAAACGTACATAAAAACGTGTATAAAAGTGTATAAAACGTGGAAAAACGTATATAAAACGTGTATAAAACATGTATAAAACGTAAAACGTATAAAAACGGTACATAAAACCGTGTATAAAACGTGGAAAAAGGTATATAAAAGCGTATAAAAACATGTATAAAAACATGTATATAAATGTGTAAAAACATCGT
>CM040239.1:258932186-258967568 GCA_022545495.1 Chrysanthemum lavandulifolium
TATGAGCGAAGCAGGTCTCACTTGAGGATGACAAAATAACAGAACTAGCGATTTAATGAGTAACATTTGATTAAATGGAAGAGGTGATTGGGTGGTAATAGATCAATATGGTTCGGGTTGAAACGAAAGTATGACTGTTCACACAGAAAACAAACTATTCTTATATCTTTCGAATAAAACGATTTAGAATGTTGTAAGTTTTTGCTTTGGTAACATGGTTCCGACTTTTTGCGAACTAATCCAGGGGTTTGATTGTTTGAGCCCACCGCTACACATACTCAAACCGGGTAAAGCCCTCCCCTTTTTGGAGTAGACGGTGGGCGACTTTCAAGCAGTTTGATCCATTTGACTTCCCCTTTTAAGACCTTGTATAACTATTAAATACCCCGTATTAAATATAGCTCATTATTATATTTTTGAATTGGTGATAATGTAGGATACAAACTTCCCCCGAATTTGTTTTATTTCGTTTTTCATTTAACAATATCTCAACCCACTCATAAATAATGAGTCGAAATTAGATTGACTATTCATATAGTTTGCATAAGATACTAGTATGTGACTTCAATTACCTTTGCAATTTAACAAGTGTGACACGACCAATGCCTCTAATGGTGACTAAGGCCCGACATCTAATTGTTCAACCTGTCACAACACTGAGACGCAATGAGTTTAACTGAAAAGATACAGAAAATGAAAATGAATTTAAACTTATGAAGAAAATAATCATACTGGAAGCTTACCTTATCTATACACAACCAAACAACCATATCTAGCAGCAAAGGATGCTTCTGCAGATGTGGAGCTCACGACAATAGGATCTATACAAAATGCAAAAAAAGTTTCTTCTTTTTAAATAAACTCTGCAATTACACAAAGATCAATATCAGGTATGTTTTATTAGAAAGGGCCATCAAAGATGTGACTATAGCAGTATATAGTATCAGATTAAGGGGTGTTGGGATGTAGTTTTCAAAAAGGATTATGTGATTTTGAATAAGAATTATATAATCGAGTGTGATATACGGGTTGTAAGAGAAGGTTTTCGGATGTGCTCTTGTTGTATGAAGTTGTACTAGTTAGATATTTAGTTGTTTGAGTGCTTGGAAAATTCTGATTATCTAGAAAATTACTGGTGACTGAGCCATTGAGGAGACACCTCTTGTGAGCAATATGCTGTTAAATTAGGTTAAAAAGAAACAGTAACTATGTAATTTTTACTTGCACTTTCATAATCAGTTTAGTTACAGCTAATATGAAACCAAGTATCCAAAACTGATCATTTTGACAGACAATGAAAAGCTGAATTTTTGTTTTTTTTGGGACATTACAAACAATAAATTTGAAGACCTCTTAAATACCTCATCCAACAACTTGAGGTATCTTGCTTCAAATAGGTGAAGTGTTTTAGTCTCAGATGGGACAAGCACCTGCAATATATTAGAAAAACGTCTACTTAGTTACACAAACAGTCGACTAAATGATATTTGTAACTAGAAGTAAATAGGACTTTATATAACTTTGACATCATATGCGACAAAGCAGTAATTCAGATTTTCATGCAATTGACTTGATCACTCATCAAGTACCCTACAGGTCAAATGGGAAGAAAACGAAAACTGGTCAAACGGGTCGAAAGTCACCCAAAACTGTACTCTGTGCCTAAAACCTCCATACTGTATTAAATAAAGAAACAGTTATCATTGATATAATATAGAATTTGTAATCATGCTTGACACACAAAGTGATGATTAGATTAAAGATTGGCGAAATTGTTTCGGGTCAACTGGACCCGACCTGACCCCTTTTGACTAGTCCATTCTGCCACTTTCAGTAGCATAGAAGGACCGTCGGTGTAACCATTCCCCAACAAAGCATGAGTTTAAACAATTTTATTACTAAGCAGGCCAATTTACGTTTTAAAGAATAAGTATGGCTCCCAAACTATCTGATGGACTCTGAAATGCTATTAAATCATAACTGTAAAATAGGAGTAACTCTCAACTAAGAGGAGTAGAGATACACTGTTATAAATTCAAGTTATAAGTTATATGCGGTTTAACCTGAAATGCTGCAAAAAAGTTATGGCTATAGCCTAGTAGGCTAATAGCTAATCTCTTACGACTTGGTAAATATGTAAACCACATGAAGCTTCCGAGCATCCCATTTAAAAAAATGAATAACAATGAACAGCACTTCTAATGTTCTAAATTCTAACAAAAATTAAAGAGGTGTTATTCCATAGACTGTTATTACATCGAAAGCTAGCTAATTTATAGGTTTTTATAATTCATTTGTTTGAATTATATGTTAGTATTAGCAGGGCCATCTTGATGTTTTTTGTGGCCCTGTACGATACGGTAAAATAGGCCTCCTAATCACTCAAAGATTTACATATACTGCAAGTTTTATCAATGCTGCAAATGTTCTTACGAGTATGGACAAAAAAATATTAACGTTAGAGGATTAAGTGTATTCATCTTTCACAAGCAAAGTAATGAACTTCGTAAATATCAGAAAAATATCAACATTTACCCAATCCAGTTTTGTACGAGGTATGGAGGAGGTGAGATGTAGACAGCCTTACCTCTACTTGAAGGTAGAGAGGCTGCTTCTAGAGGACCTCCGGCCTTTCGTAAAAATATGCTATCTTTTTATTTCAATAGAGATATGTGTGATTATGTCCTAAACTTTTGTATTTTAATTGAAGAACATAAACTCAGACAAAGTAAACAATTCTATAACTATAGTATTAAAAAAAAACAAAAACAAAAAAACAAAAAAAGCGTCATATACTCATAATTGAATAACATGGAAAAGTTATACGTAGTAGCAACTCAAACAAATGTTAAAATGAATTAATCAATTACAAACACAAAGAAAATGACAAATACGGATTGTTATATAAACAAACATTAAATGGGGCTTTTATACATTAAATATTAGTTATACTCTTTTATCTTTGCTTACCATAGGTAAATGTATAACATATCATGTATGTATTGCTAATTTATTGAAAATGGAGGCCCCTTAAAATGATGGGCCCTGTGCCAACGCACGGGTTGCACACCCCATCAGCCGGACATGAGTATTAGTGCAATGAAATGACTAGTTCCTATATGATTGTATAATGACAGGCCTGTCTAAGGATTTACATCTAAAATTATGTCTAATTAACATGATAATTCAAATAAGTTATGTTGCCACAACTTCTGAAAGGGTGTTTAGGACTGCTCACTAAAACTTCTCATGCTTTTTGAAATGATCCAATAAGTAGTTTGGAACACGGACTACAAACTGATTAGCGAACACTACTTACTTCACCGTAAAGGGGTGTTTGGGCCTGCTTCTTAAGCACTTATATATTTATTGTGTTTTGTTAGGATGGTAAACGGCTTATCCGTTTATCCAACATGTTATTTTTTTCAAAGTAGATAAAGAACCACTTTAGAGTTAACAACCCCAAATGTCATTCAAACAACCTCAAAACTATTATAACACAATGGCAAACACCCCAGAAACAGCTAAACAACACTATAAAAATCATATCCAAACACACCCAGATGAAGATACCTGATCAGGAGGAAAAGGAAGAAGTGGTAACTCCAAGAAACCCGCATACGCGACAAACCCACTCCTTCTTTTCTTATTTAAACCAACCCCATTATTACAAACCCAATTCACTGCATGGGTTTTAAACCCAGGGTATGCAACTGACCCTCTTGTTGTTCTTAGTGAAGTGTGAGTTATGTTGGAGATAAGAACAGATGAAAAAGGAGAAACAGCAGCAGTTGCAATGGAAGATGAAGTAAAGTGGTTGGTGGTTATGCAACAACTCATAGTTGGAAAGTGTGGATTGGGGTTGTTTCAGAAATGTTTTGTTGGGTTTTACCGCTCAAATTGTGCCACGTCATAGTGTTGTTTTAAAAAGTTAACTAATCCGAACACTAATTATCAATAATTTAGGGCCGTTTGGTATATCGGTAGGTTTAAGATTTGGATTTGAAATTGGATTAAGATTTGAATTTACATTTAATATATAAGAGAAAAAAAGTGATATAAATAATATATATAAAGCAAAAAGGTATATTTTTAACAATTAATTAACGTATTTAAAATTGGTTTTATTATTTAAAAAGAAAATTAAGTGGTTGACGTAAAATGGGGTTTTATTTATTTTCAAAAAAGATAAGAATATATGGTACATTGCCCAAGTTTTGTATATAGCCGAATATCATGCTTCATCCTCATTTTGGAGGCTCACACACCTACCAAATAAGAATTTGAGTTAATTGCATTTTTGGTCCTTGAGGTTTGCCAAAATTGCATGTTTGGTCCCCATCCTTTTGAAAGTGCAATGGACGTCCCCAAAATGAAGTTTCAATTGCACTTTTGGTCCCTAGGCCCAGATGCTATGCACACAAAGATTTTTTTGTCTTTTTCCACCCACTAAAATCCAAATACCCACCCAAACCCCACATAATCTACTTTTATATCTTCCCACCCAACATAACGTTTCAATTTTAAATTCCCAAATCAATCCCAATAAACCCTAACCCTAACAATTTCAATACTAATAAACCCTAACCCTAGCAATCTCAATACCAAAGATGGTCTATTGTCACTGTAATCAGCGTGCAGTAATTCGCACCTCATGGACTAGATTCAACCCTGGGCGTCGTTTTTACTCTTGCCCCAAAATTGTAAGTTGTCATTTTACTTGATTTTTCATCAACAGTCAATAATTCAAAATATGATTGATTGTAGGATGATTGTGGGTTTTTTGATTGGTTGGATCCACCAATGTGTGCTCGAGCAGTGAACATCATTCCTGGGTTGCTAAGGGCACGCAATCATCTTGAACAAGCAAACAATTCATTGGTTGCTCAAAATGGAAGGTTGAAGAAATTGTTGATTAGCAGTTGGATTATATTCTTAATGTATTTGTTTATATAGACTTAGTTTGACTTGAAAGAATTGACCAAAGGATGTAATGGTTAATTTGGATTTGTATTATCTTTTGTTTATCAATGATGAATGTTGTGTTAACTAGCCTAAATTTTGGGTTTGTTGTGACTGCCATAAGTCATAAACATAACAGCCATAAGTCATAAACATAACAACCAAAAGATAGTGGTAAAGATACTTAAACTGTAATACCCCCGAAAATCTTAATGACAACGGAAAACTAATTCGGGTGTTACTCGAATGGAGATCATAGTCAATAATTATAGAAAACGATTCGAAAGAGACGTTTTATTAAAAGTAGTTATCATTCATCGAAAATTCATAGTTGTAACAAAACATTGTTAATTGTTCAAGCGATTTTCCCAAAATAAAGATCATGAGTTTGAAAGAAATGACAACTTTATGTTTTACACCACCAGAAAAGCCTTGCCATGCCCCACTCCGCGCCTTGGTCATAATCTTCACAGATTACCTGAGATAACATGCTTAAAAAGGTCAACAAAAATGTTGAGTGAAATTCATAGGTTTGAATAAAGTTGAACACAAGTATAAGAGCATGATCATTGTAAACTAACAATATCATAAAGAAAATCACAGATTATTATGCGCTAAGCTCATGCAACCAAGACTCAACTGCATACACCGAATTACTGGTGTACGTAAGTTTGCCCCAAAGGAGGTAATAGCCAATTACCTAATGCAATTCAAATATGGTGCGCCCCGGTTATTTCTCTATAACCAAGACGGGGTCGTTACTCCCCATAGTACTATTCACGATATCTGCGTTCACTCGCGGTGACTAATGGTTCATGATACAGGGGACTTATGGCTAAATACTTAGGCAATTCCAATAATCAAGAAGCGAACATTTATGAAAAACCTTGTGTTCTAGTTTAGAGCATGTATCTCCCTCGCGGGGTTTGCAAATAAAAGTAAAAGCGAGGCTATGAACTCACCTTGATGATATGAATAAGCACAAACATATCAAGCATAATGTAGCGGAGTATCCAAACCGAAACCTAAAAATGATGAGATGGCGAGTCTTAGTATGATGAACATTTTAGTTCGCGACCAAAATAATAGAGCATTGAATATTCTTATTCAATAGATCATTGGATTGTCCAATCCAATAGTGTGCGTGCGTGCTTAACGTTTTAAGTTAATTTACTTGCTACATTGCTTTAGTTAATGATCCTCACTTACGCATAAGTGAAATGTTTTCCCCCGTTGTGAACTTGATAGGTTTGTTGAGTATTTTAGCTTGTTTAGATTCCCCGTGTGTTTTATCGGATTATATATATATATAATATATATATATATATTAGGGAGAGATCCAATAAGAAGAATAATTAAAATGAGAAGGGTAAGAAGTAATTCTAGCCACACATTTTAATATGGGAGGGAAAATTTGAATGAAGATGCATCCATTTTTGTAGGTGCATCTAAAATGAGTGGTTGTGGTTACTTCTTATCCTTCTTATTTTTATTATTCTTCTTATTTGATCCTAACTCTATATATATATATATATATATATATATATATATATATAATATATAATATATATATAATTATTTTCTTATAAATATATATATATATATAATATATAATATATTATATATATATTATATATATATATATATATATATATATATAATATATATATATATATATTATATATATATATATATATAATATATATTATATATATATATATTATATAATATATATATATATTATATTATATAATTAATATATATATATAGGGTCACGTTCAATGCAGAACCATTATTTTGTACAGACAGAACCACTTTGGACCAATAAAATTTTTATTTATAAATATTTTTATTTAATTGAAAGGGTATAATAGTAAAAACTTATATTTACTTTTTTTATTAAAAACGATTTTTACCCTTAATTTTCGGAGTTTTTTTTTTTTTTTTTTTTTTTTTTTTTTTTTTTTTTTTTATGTTTTTGATTTTTACAGCATACATATTTTCAAAAAAATCTCAAGTGCATATATGTTTTTTTCAGCAGACATGTTTTTCTAAAAACATCAAGTACATACGTGTTTTTTTTTCTTTAAATATAGTAAATTTACATGTGTTTCTTGCATTTAGACGTCAAACTTATTTGCTTAAAATGGTAAGTATATATATGTTTCAAGTGTACATTATTTTATTATCGAAATTTATGACCAAAAACATAAAAATACACATGTAACCTCTAACAATTTGTCATAAACATATACATGTAATCTCTACATTTATAAGAAAGAAAAAACATAAATACAATACACAAAATTTGATATCAAAAACATATGTGCACGCTTCGATAACATATATGCACGACTTCTAAAAACATATGTGCACGCTTCACTTTCTCGTCAAGTTCATTATAACATATGTGCCCGTCTTCAGAAAACATATATGCACGCTGCAATTTTTTTGAGCACTTGATCTTGCTTTATCTGCACATTGAAAAGAACAATTAGTGTTGATATAAACAAAATATGTTTCCAATTATCTGATCCTATAGTGTTTAGTTCAATTGCATATCAATCGCAAATAACCAATTATTTAACAGTATATTTAAAAATTACAACTACAACAATTTAAACGCGTATCCAAATACTATCGATTCACAATATCAAGCCAAGGACTATTTGCTTGCTTCCTTTTTCTTTCACTGACTTTTATAATCCAACTACTTATCCGTCAATTTTCAAAGTTACAGCAGAGAATGGACATAAAAGTATTTCAAATAATTGCATCCAACCTAATAAAGATGCACACTGAGATTAAACATCTTTATCAATACAGATTAACGTATACGGACACTTCTATTGCATCCAACCTAATAAATCATTTTGTTCAAATAATTACACAACCATTTAACTGAAACAAATCTCTCTAATGCTATTTGACACTATATATCTATACAAAAATATGTTTCCCTTTCTAAAATCATTTTTTAATTCATCTCTTTGTCGTCTATATACACATGGCATGCATGAGTGGCACATCTCTCACAACTAGTATAATCTTTTTAGTAATAGTTTATTAAATATTAATTGGGTACCAACCTTAATCATGACAGGTAGCACCATTACATGTAGATGTAGCGCCATGACAGGAGCATATCACAAAACGAAATTCCAGATCACCATCACAGGAAGCGGCATAGCGCCACCAAAACGGAACAGAAAAACCAAGTATTCAATTAGGTTTATGAGCAGTTGAGAGAAAGAGATTTATCCCACGACTATACGAGCGAGTCACTGAGATTGTTGGACCTATATTTTTTTTGTGAGATGGCAGTTAGATTTTGGGGTTGAGAGGAAAAATGGTTGTGATGTTTATTTTGTTTTTCCAGAATAATAGATCTAGAGAAGAAGAGAGGTGGCAGTTGAATTTTTAGGGTTGTGTCCAGCATTTTTTTAGGAGAGATTTAATTTAATTATGGTTTTTAAGAAATTTTTAGGGAATAATATAAATTACTCAATTGCCCTTCTTGATTATTTTTAATTATTTTATAATTCAAATTATTTACAAAGATGGCATTATGCATAAATATGATGTACATCATGCATTATTAGAAGTAAAAAGGCTGGTTCTGTAGGTTCTGTACAAAAATGGTTCTGCATTGAACGCTACACTATATATATATATATATATATATATATATATAATATATAATATATATATATAATATATATATATATATATATATATATATAATATATATGTGATATGTTTCTTGATATCCGAAAATAAGATACTCATATGATCAAAATACTCGTTTTTACGAAGTTACGATAAGATTATAAGTTTTCCTAAACTTTTCCCGAATTTACACTTTTTACCCTCAAGTTACGAAAAGTACGAGTTTAGTCCTCCAAGTTTGAGAAAATGACACTTTCTACCCAAATGTATTTTATACCAAAACTTTCAAATTTGATAGTTTTACCCCTTGGGAAAACTACTTTTACGAATTCAGCCCTCCAAGTTTGTTTTCACACGTTTAAACCTTTATATTTTTCAAGTTTACACTTTTCACCCAAGGTTTACCTATAACTAGTTTAAGCAATTGGCAAAATTGGTCCTCGTGGTTTTATTCGTGCGCATGCATGTGAATTATACCCCTTATACTTTTGAAAATTGCCATAATAGCCCTTAAACTTTTCATATATGTTTAATACACGTACAATAGGACCCTTTAACTTCAAGAAAAGTTACAATTTTAACCCATGGACTAAAATATTTGCGAATTAGGTCCGAATACTTTTTTAGAAAAATGAAAACTTTGTGAAATGAGTACAAACTTACTTCCAACTTATTTTCATAGCTTACTAGCTTATTTTAGACATATTGGGCCGGGTTGGGTTGTATTTGTTCACGGTTTGGGCTCATTGGGCTTAACTGTTGGGCTTTAGGCCCGTTAACTCTTTGCGTGTGTTTTAAGGTGTACGAGTGTTTCACATAGAGTTGTGATGTGTTTTCGACGTTTTTAACTAGTGTTAGCATGTAAACTTCGTGTCGTGATTGTCTATAACAAGCATATAATACGATCTATGGTGACATGGTGCATGTAACATTTATAACGTATGACAAATCAAGTGTATGCGTGTAAACTAGACGAGTTGGAAATGAAATGAGTATAGAGTTACTTACAACACTCGTTACTAGTGGTGATGATCAATGTGAAGGTGATTCGAGCTCTAACCCCGTGTTCTCCTTATAACGATATTCAACCTATTGTTTTACCCAAGTTCCTTAGCGTTAACCCTTGTTTCCTTTCACGTTTTCCTTAAGCTCGTTCCTTTCCTTATGGTATTCTAAATAGAAGATTTGTGTGTGTGTTGTGTGAAAGTAGTATGGGTAAGTTGGAAGAATGAATGTGTCGTGTGTTTATAAGGGAAAAACAAGCATGGTCTTTCTTATATTTTACTCCTTAGATTACCTAGTCTTAGCAATATTAGACATGTGTTTTTTATCTTGGTCTTAGGCGTGCACCATGGCAGCCGAATACATGGGACATGCTTAGGGTAGTGTCAAGTCAATATTTTGCCTAGAAAACATATTATCCCTTGTGTAATGAAGTCAATGCATGGTCAAACTAGTTTAGGTTATTAAACAATTAGTTAGGGTGGCTAAACTTGTGCTTTGTCTCCCCTCTTGTCCACTCTTACACGAAAGGTTTAGGATCCAAGGAAAGGTTTTTCTAGTTTTGGATTTGGTTTGGTTCCTTTCTTTTTCTCACTCGACCGGTTAATAGTTCACAAAAGAAATAACATTTCAAATATTTGCAAGTCTTGTTAACTGAGGTGTATTGGGATCGTTAGCTAGGCCCAGAAAAATAAGGGTGTTTCGGGCTTGTTTAGTGGGTCGTGTACAATGGTTAGGCCCAAGGTAATGTTAAACGAGTTAGGACGAGGCCCAAAGACAAAAATGGTGTGGGCTTGGTTCAGTTATGAGGCCCAAATGGTATAATGGGTTGGGTCGTGAGGTGGTATGAAGCCCAATAAGTTTCGAAGCCCAATATGAGTTTTAATATATTTTTATTATAATTTATTTCGTATTTTTACAAATTCTTACATATTCGTTACGTATTTTAAGATTATCAGGATCGTGGGGAATTTCGTTATGATCACAACGGTATATTTATGAACGCTCAAGCTGCGTTGATCATGCATATGCCAAATGATATCAAATGTGATGTTTAGAAAATTTCATGTTGATATAGATCGTGCTTAGTTTCTGATTAAGGTCTTAAGTACAATGAAATTTTCTGGGAGTTTACAGTACCTACCCCTTAAGAGAACCGCGTCCCGCGGTTTAACTCGCAGAGGTTGTCATGGGTGGTTAGATGAACAAGTGGGGATACGTGGAATGCATTACATCCTCGCGCTCCCAGGTGAACTCTGCACCTCGTTTCTTGTGATTCCATCGAACTTTAACGATAGGAATGCGGCTCTGCTTAAGCCTCTTGACTTCCCTGTTCATGATCTTAACGGGTTCTTCGACAAAGCTAAGTTTGTCATTGAGCTGTATGTCCTGGAGGGGTACGACTAAAGTTTCATCCAATAGACACTTCTTAAGATTCGAGACATGGAAAGTCTCATGTACTCGACTAAGCTCTTCGGGAAGTTCGAGCTTATATGCCACTGGACCAATTCTTTGAAGAATTTTGAACGGTCCAATGTATCGAGGTTTGAGTTTCTCTCTCTTTCCAAACCTGACCATTCCTTTCCAGGGTGATACTTTGAGAATTACTGGGTCTCCGACTTGATTTATTGGTTTTCTTCGACATCCGTAGCTCTTTTGTCTATCTCGAGTTCGCCATAAATACCCTCGTTGATACGCTGCACAACCCCGCGCTCGGGGTCAAAGGAACTTCCTTTCGTCGAAAGAAGTTTTTCAACACCCTAGGCAATGAACCTAATCGTTGTAGTGTAGTATTAGGTGCCACGGTATTGATATCGTTCTCAGGGAATAGTGTCGTTAGGTCAAGTGTATGTTGATTTAAGTCTAAAGGTGAGGATGATTATTTTTAGCTTTTATATTTTTTAGAAAATTGAAAGTACGAATCTCGGGTATTGGATTGGGGGTGGTATTTCTACCAATTACTCTACTATTATCTAATCTAATTAACTAAGCAAAGGGTAGTCTATGTCTATTGTTGTGCTCTTATGATGATTAAAATGTGTTTACCTAGATACTATTACTCCCTAGTTATCTTTTATTGGTGGTTGAATTGTCACGCCCTTATTCTTAACGCTGTGTTTTATAAGGTCGTAGGGTGTGCATTTCTATCTCTTTGAGGTCACCCTCAAGTGTAGTAAACGAAATCTACTAAGTCATTCATAAACTAACTTTGAGGTTATCTTTGGTTTTGTAAACGAACCACTAAGTCATTCATAAACAATCAAAGATTTATCAAGTATTAAAAACGATAGCCTAGTCGCACTACTAAACCAATTATAATTAAGATAAGAGACAACCTAACAATAATTAACAACTAGGTTTCATAGATCTAAGCAAACACACAAGTAATTTAGCTGACATGGTAAACATGCAAGCATACACACAATCAATCAAACATAGGATAGACATAATGATAAATTGAATATATGGATTAAGATATAATCAAAAACCATTACAAGATGTTTTTGGAGTAATTAAAACCTTCAAAGTTGTCGAAAACATCTACCTAAACCCTAGAATCGACTTAGGGTTTAGGCCTACAAAAAGTTGTTATAATGTTATATTTATAGGCGATTTTCCGTCGGCAAAGAGTGACGGCGACATATATAGAGTGATGGCACACGACGAATTTTTCACTAAACTATATATTTTCTCGCTCCGTCTCGGGCTTTTGAATCACCTAAACCGAGTTCAGATGCAAAAGTTATGGCCAAACAAGATCGCCTACTGCAGCAAGATGTTGTAACTTGTGATGGCGCCACCTTATGGTTGTGACGTCGGCTTCATCTTCTCGACGTTGCTGGATCCAAATCTAGGCCGCCCCGAGTTGTGACGCCTACTCTTTAAACCCGATGTCGCCACTTGTATATAGCAATTTGCTCTCTCGAGTCGCTCTCAGTGTGTCGCGACGGCCGCACTTAGCCGTGACGCCGTCCCCTTCGCCCAAAGCACTTGAGTATCTCGATTCTTGACTTTGCCTATTTTCTTCAGATATTCGCCTTTTCGTCCGAATAAGTGTCATTCCAAAGAATTTGCCTTCAAGAGACCTAAAAGTGAAAAGGAACGAAATTAAACAAGAGAACGGATACAAACTCGATCGATTAATGGCTTAAATGACCCTCAAAATGTATCTTTTAAATCCTTATCAAATATCCCTACACTTGGTATTTGCTTGTCCTCAAGCAAATGTGCTTTTAGCCAATTAATTTATAAGTTAGGGTCATGAAGCATTAGTTTAGAACAATTCACAACACATATAAGCCCAAAGAAAGTCATAACAAGCACGGAATTACATACTAGCACCTCACAAGTGGTGTTTGGATACTCATCTCTCGGTGTATATGAAATATTTCAAGTTGGAAATGGAAGATAAACACTCATTAACCGTCCTAGTACATAGATTACCATAGGCTTGAGACTAGATCAAACCTCCATCGCTTTTGGCATAAGCACCTAGAAAAACTATCCAAGAGGTCTTTTAAAGGTTGTAACATTAGGCTTATGGTAGGGAAATAAAGGGTTTGGTGGGATAGGCGATTTAGTGGTGGCAAGTCAAAAATATTTATGTTACAAGCATGAGAAGAATGGCGTTGCTAAGCCAAGACTCGACACTCTAAACTCTAGATAACTTGAAACAAACAAACATAAATTTAAAGATAGATGTAGGATGGTAGCCCGTATGTTTTTTCATTTTTTTTAAATCACTCTTTTTTTTTCTTTTTTTTTTCTTTTTCATGCACTTTTACTCTAACATCCTCTACGATAACATCAAAATAATAGGGATTTATAGGCACATCCCTACACTTGAGTTTTTATTACTCTAACACTAATTTGACCCAAATTGAAAAGATCAAAACACTTGAGTACATTATTACGCAAATAAAGGAATTTGAATTTAACGCCCTTCCGTCATTTCATAAAATTTAACTTTTCCCATGAGTCCCAATCGTCCCAAAACTGTGTACAAAGGATATGACTCGACTTAGCAACTTATGCAAGCAACTAGATAATTGAACTAAGGGTATAACAATAATGCACTAAAAGTGAGTGCATACAAGGTAGGCTAAGGCGATTTGGGTGTACATTTGGGGTGGATTGTAAACAATGTTTTCATTGATATTCCGGAAACCGAAACATCACGAGAACCGCAAAAGGATAGGCTCGAGGGGTTAACTAGGGTATCGTGTACTAAAGATGAGTACAACGCAGTGGTGTGGGGAATTACTCAACCGATGGGAAGAATTAATTATATTACGGGTATCATACAAGGGTTATCCTAATGCCTCTTATCATTTAGTTATTCCTAACTACACAAGTGTAGTCTTACTAGCGATCTCGAATGCATCACAAAACAAGTTCTAGAATCTATTATACTACCGCACACACTGAGCATTAAAGTGGAATGCTTTAATTCCTACAAATCTAAGGGCGATCCTCACATTTTGGGTGGAATTTAAGTGGTAAAGGGTTTTGTGCTAGTCATATAACTTCCTATCCATGAGACGCTTTATTAAGACTAATGGCCCACTCCTACATGTCATTAAAAATTTAAATTTTGTGCCAAAATTACCCTAACCGATATTTCTCATGGTTTACTATACAAATGAAATTGGACAAAGCAAATAGTCAAGGATAAGTATAGTTTCAAAGTTCCCTGCTTTATTTTCCTCCCTACACTTAAACCGAACATTGTCCCCAATGTTCCCGAAAAGTATCAAAGTTATGATAATGGAAGGTAATTAAAACAAAAGAAACTAGTACCCCGATTAGCTCGGTAGGATTCGTGTAAGTAGTGGTTAAATCTTTCTTCAAGAAGAGTGTTTATGAAAAGCTCCATCCAATCTTATGTTTCTTCTTCTTGATAAATAAAACCTGCACACTTTAAGAAAACAGACAACCCAAAGCATCAAACCGAACACAAAAATCATAACAAGGTGTAATTCCGATTTAATTAAGATATAATGCTTGTGAAATGGATGTTTGCGATTTTCGAAAATTAAGACCGAAAATTCCAAAAATTTTAAGTAGCACGTAAAACGAGAGAAAGTAAGATAAGTTGTTTATGCTCCTCCCGACGACAACAGTTGCGTTATCATGACAAAATTGGTCTACGATTTTCGGAAAATTTAGAAAATTTATATCTTTAGAATCTAGAAAATCATGCAAAACATCCATTGTGACTTGATACAAGCATTTGACTCACATATATATCTTTTCAATAATCGTAATTCTCATGTTCACGCTCTTTAAAAACGTGTGTAATCTTCCCTACACTTATCCCTTTTGTAAAATACCTTTATATGTAATTAAGACAAGGTTAAAGACAAAATAAAGCATTTTCACAAAGTCAAACATGAGAACATACAATAATGAAAGATATATGACACACAAATAAAATAAAAACAAATACACATGGGTTGCCTCCCAAGAAGTGCTTGTTTTTGTTCGAGTCACGAGCTTGACTCTACCCTTATTTAACGGAGAAAGGGAAGTTTTTCCTACACTTAAGCTTAAGTGCGGGTGATAGTAGCGATACACACCTTTAGGGTGGCGATTTGCCACGTGAGGTGAAGGGGTGTGTGAATGGCTTCATCCTAAAACTACCGGACCGAATTGGTTGATGGATGGGTTGCCTTTTTGTCTCCTAGATGTATATCTAAGGATGGAAAATTATGTAAAGATTGAGGTTCCGTTCATCAACACTAGGAAATTCCTAGAACTAAGAGTAAGACTCGAGACTACAAGTATTCAAACCTATATTCTCTAGTTGCGTTTGGTTCAAATGTTCTACCTCCATCGGGATTCTTAAAGTCTCTTGTACTACTTCCTGTAAGTCACGTCGGTGTGTATGCCTTAAATGATGGTGGGACTTGGGATACCTTGTGGGTCTAGACTTTTCACCTTATCCTCAATCACATCTACATCATCTATATGCTCGTCATGTATTATTTCCTTAGGTCGTGATGAAACCAAACCTAGTAATTGATCCAACTTATGGTTTAATGCTTGGTTGCTTACCATATTTTCACAAATTTGGTCGGCCTCCCAAGGGCCTCACTAAAAATAGTTTCTAAACATGGAGGTTGTTCACGAAAGTCTATCCTAGGTGAAGGCTCATACGAAGCATATGTTTCACTAGATGAGGTGTTTTGTGGGCTTGATGGAATGGTGAAACCCTCAAAAGGTTTATGGACTTGGTTACTTTCTTCAATAATATAAATGATCCGTTCTCTTTTACTTCTTCCAACCATCTTGAATAATCCGCTTTAGTAATATCATAATTTTTATGAAAAACCTAATCGCGGATATAGGGATTCGCTTCCATAATGGTGAACGGAAGAGTCAATGGACGTGTTTTACGAACAAAGGCACAAAGAAGGGGATAGACTACAAGGAAGCTAATAAAAGAAAAAAATCTCACTTGATAGGAATCTTGTGAGTAGACCTAAACGAGATATAAATCGCCTAAGCAATAACTATTCCCGCAAGTAAGCGCCAAAACTTGATACGCCGCACAACGCGCTGCTCGGGGTCAAAGGAACTTCCTTCGTCGAGCAAGTTTTTCAACACCCTAGGCGAGGAACCTAATCGTTGTAGTGTAGTATTATGGTAAGCCACGGTATTGATATCGCTCTCTAGGGAATAGTGTCGTTAAAGTCGAAGTGTATGTTGATTTAAGTCTAAAGGTGAGGATGATTATTTTTAGCTTTTATATTTTTAGAAAATTGAAAGTACGAATCTCGTGGTATTGGATTTGGGGTGGTATTTCACCAATTACTCTACTATTATCTAATCTAATTAACTAAGCTAAGGGTAGTCTATGTCTATTGTTGTGTGCTCTTATGATGATTAAAAATGTGTTTACCTAGATACTATTACTCCTAGTTATCTTTATTGGTGGTTGAATTGTCACGCCCTTATTCTTAACGCTATTGTGTTTTATAAGGTCATAGGGTGTGCATTTCTATCTCTTTGAGGTCACCTCAAGTGTAGTAAACGAACCACTAAGTCATTCATAAACTAACTTTGAGGTTATCTTTGGGTTTTGTAAACTAAACCACTAAGTCATTCATAAACAATCAAAGATTTATCAAGTATTAAACACAACGATAGCCTAGTCGCACTCTCTAAGCCAATTACAATTAAGATAAGAGACAACCTAACAATAATTAACAACTAGGTTTCATAGATCTAAGCAAACACACAAGTAATTTAGTCGGACATGGTAAACATGCAAGCATACACACAATCAATCAAACATAGGATAAACATAATGATAAATTGAATATATGGATTAAGATATTATCAACAAACCATTACAAGATGTTTTTGAGTGATTAAAACCTTCAAAGTTGCCGAAAACACCTACCTAAACCCTAGAATCGGACTTAGGGTTTAGGGCCTACAAAAAGTGAAGTTATAATGTTATATTTATAGGCATATTTTCTGTCAAAAGAGTGACGGCCACATATATAGAATGATCAGGCCACGAAAGATTTTCACCAAACCGTAGATTTTCTCGCTTCGGTCGCTGGGCTTTTAAATCACCTAAACCGAGTTCAGATGCAAACGTTATACCAAAAGCCAATGCGCCTACTACACAAGATAGTTGTAACCTGCGACGGCCACCTTATGGTTGTGACGCCGTCGGCCATCTTCCGACGCCGGGATGCAAATATAGGCCATCCGAGTTGCGACGCCTACTCTTTAAACTTGATGCCGCCACTTGTAAAATAGCAATTTGCTCTCTCGAGTCGCCTCATAGTGTGTCGCGACGGCGCCGCAATTATGCCGATGACGCCGTCCCTTTCGGGCCAAAGACTTGAGTGTCTCGATTCTTGACTTTGGCTATTTTCTTCAGATATTCGCGCCTTTTCGTCCGAATAAGTGTCATTCCAGAATTTGCCTTCAAGAGACCTAAAAGTGAAAAGGAACGAAATTAAGCAAAGAACGGATACAAAAGTGATCGATTAAAGGCTTAAATGACCCT
Organism: Chrysanthemum lavandulifolium; assembly: GCA_022545495.1. Lineage (NCBI taxonomy): Eukaryota > Viridiplantae > Streptophyta > Magnoliopsida > Asterales > Asteraceae > Chrysanthemum > Chrysanthemum lavandulifolium. The sequence continues at coordinate 258,949,849 of CM040239.1, forward strand.
CAAAAGTGTACATTTATCAAATATCCCTACACTTGGTATTTGCTTGTCCTCAAGCAAATGTGCTTTGCCAATTAATTTATAATTTAGGGTCATGAAGCATTAGTTTAGAACGATTCACACACATAAGCCCCAAGCAAAGTCATAACAAGCACGGAAATTACATACTTGCACCTCAGATCAAACCTCAATCGCTTTAGGCGTAAGCACCTAGGAAAAACTATCCAAGAGGTCTTTTAAAGGGTTGTAACATTAGGCTTACGGTAGGGAAACAAAGGGTTTGGTGGGATAGGTGATTTAGTGGTGGCAAGTCAAAAATCTTTATGTTACAAGCATGCGAAGAATGGCGCTAAGCCAAGACTCGACACTCTAAACTCGGATAAATTGAAACAAACGAACATAAATTTAAAAATAGATGTAGGATGGTAGCACGTTTTTTATTTTTTTTTTTTTTAACACTATTTTTTTCTTTTCTATTTTTTTTCCTATTTTTTTCGATTTTTTCCATACACTTTTACTCTACCATCCTCTACGATAACATCAAAATGATAGGATTTATAGACACATCCCTACACTTGAGTTTTATTACTCCAACACTAATTTGACGAATTGAAAAGATCAAAACACTTGGAGTACATTATTACGCAAATAAAGGAATTTGAATTTAACGTTCCCTTCCGTCATTTCATAAAATTTAACTTTTCCCATGAGTCCCAATCGTCCCAAAACTGTGTACAAAGGATATGACTCGACTTAGCAACTAGATAATTGAACTAAGGGTTTAGTATGATAACAATAATGCACTAAGAGTGAGTGCATACAAGGTAGGCTAAGGCGATTTGGGTGTACATTTGGGGGTGGATTGTAAACAATGCTCTTCATTGATATTCGGAAAATGAAACATCACGAGAACCGCGAAAAGGATAGGCTCGAGGGTTAACTAGGGGTATCGTGTACTAAAGATGAGTACAATGCAAGGGTGTGGGGAATTACTCAACCGATGTGGAAGAAGTAATTATAATACGGGTATCAAACAAGGGTTATCCTTATGCCTCTTATCATTTAGTTATTCCTAACTACACAAGTGTAGTCTCACTAGCGATCTCGAATTCATCACAAAACAAGTTCTAGAATCTATTATACTCACAGGTACACACTCAAGCATTAAAGTGGAATGCTTTAATTCCTACAAATCTAAGGGCGATCCTCACATTTTGGTGGAATTTAAGTGGTAAAGAGTTTTTGTACTAGTCATATAACTTCTTATCCATGAGACGCTTTATTAAGACTAATGGCCCACCCTCACATGTCATGAAAATTTTAAATTTGGTGCCAAAATTACCTTAACCGATATTTCTCATGGTTTATTACACAAATGAAATTAGACAAGGCAAATAGTCAAGGATAAGCATAGTTTCAAAGTTCCTGCTTTATTTTCCCTCCCTACATTTTAAACTCGAACATTGTCCCCAATGTTCCCGAAAGTATCAAAGTTATGATAATGGAAGGTAATTAAAATGAAAGAAACTAATACTCCCGGATTTGCTCGGTAGGATCCGTGTGAAGTAGTGGTTAAATTATTCTCCAAGAAAACGTTATGAAAAGCTCCTTCCAATCTTATGTATCTTATTCTTGATAAATAAAACTCGCACACTTTAAGAAAACAAACAACCCAAAGCATCAAACCGAACAAAGAAAAATCACAACAAGATGTAATTCCGCACTTAAATAAGATATAATGCTTGTGAAATGGATGTTTGCGATTTTCCGAAAATTAAGACACAGAAAATTCCAAAATTTATAAGTAACATAGTAAAACGAGAGAAAGTAAGATAAGTTGTTTCGCTCCTCCTGACGTCGTCGTTACGATCCCGACGCCAAGTTATCATGACCAGTCGGTCTCAGATTTTCTAGAAAAATTACGGAAAATTTATATCTTTAGAATCTGGAAAAATTCATGCAAAACATCCATTATGACTCGATACAAGCATTTGACTCACATATATATCTTTTCAATAATCGTAATTCTCATGTTCATTCCAATGTATCGAGGTTCGAGTTCTCTCTTCCAAACTCCCACCATTCCTTTCCGGTGATACTTTGAGAATTACCGGGTCTCCGACTTGGATTTCCATTGGTTTTCTTCGACATCTGCGTAGCTCTTTTGTCTATCTCGAGCTGCTGCGAGCCATTTCTGATTTGCATTATCTTTTCGCTTGTCTCTGGACAATTTCGGGCTCATGAGTTGTATTCTCCAACTTATGCCCATCAAACTGGCGATCGACATTTTCTTCCATAGAGTGCTTCAAAAGGAGCAGCTTTAATGCTGGCGTGGTAACTGTTATTGTAAGAAAATTTAGCCAGAGGTAAGTGCTTATCCCACCCTTTTCCGAAATCGATCACACATGCTCTTAGCATGTCTTCCAGAGTTTGGATCGTTCTTTCACTTTGTCCGTCTGTTTGAGGATGGTACGCGGTACTCATATCCAAGTTGGTACCCATGGCGTTTTGAAGTGTTTGCCAAAATCTCGAGGTGAATTGATACGCGTACAACATGCGTTCGGGGTAAAAGGAACTTCCTTTTCGTCGAGCAAATTTTTCAACACCGTAGGCAGTGAACCTAATCGTTGTAGTGTAGTATTAGGGTAAGCATCGGGAATTGATATCGCTCTCTGGGGAATAGTGTCATTAGGTCAAGTGTATGTCGATTTAAGTCTAAGGTGAGGATGATTATTTTGTATTTTTATATTTTTAGAAAATTGAAAGTACGAATCTCGGGTATTGGATTCGAGGGATGGTATTTCTACCAATTACTCTACTATTATCTAATCTAATTAACTAAGCTAAGGGTAGTCTATGTCGATTGTTGTGTGCTCGTATGATGATTAAAATGTGTTTACCTAGATACTATTACTCCCTAATTATCTTTTATTGGTGGTTGAATTGTCACGTCCTTATTCTTAACGCCAGTGTTTTCTAAGGTCGTAGGGTATGCGTTTATCCCTAACTCTTTGAAGCTACCTAAGGTTAATGACTACGAAATCTCTAGGATTCATAAACTTAACACTAAGGTTATCTTTGGATATTTAGCCTACAATTCCACTAGTAACTATAAGCTAAGGTTCAACAAAGATTAATCAAGCATTAATAACACCACGGATGACCTGTCGCAATACTAGGTCAATCACAATTAAGATAAGAGACAACCAATCAATATTCAATACCTAGGTTTCATAGATCTAAGTAAACACACAAGTAATTTAGCCGGACATGGTAAACATGCAAGCATACACACAATCAATCAAACATAGGATAGACATAATGATAAATTGAATATATGGATTAAGATATAATCAACAAACCATTACAAGATGTTTTTGAGTGATTAAACCTTCAAAGTTGCTTGGAAAACACCTACCTAAACCCTAGAATCGGACTTAGGGTTTAGGCCTACAAAAAATTGAAGTTATAATGTTATATTTATAGGCGATTTTCTTAAAGCGGTGACTGTCACATCTATAAATTGTCGATGTCGTCACTTTTAAATAGCAATTTGCTCTTTGAGTCATCTTAAGGTGTGTCGCGATGGCGCTGTAATTGTCATGATGCCGTCCCTTCAATTCCAAAGAGCTTGAGTGTCTCGATTCTTGACTTGGCCATTTTCTTCATATATTAGCGCCTTTTCGTCCAAATAAGTGTCATTCCAACAATTTTCCTTTAAGAGACCTAAAAAGTGAAAAGGAACGAAATTAAGTAGTAACGGATACAAAAGTGATCAATTAAGGGCTTAAATGACCCCTCAAAAGTGTACCTTTAAATCGTTATCATGAATCGGTTATCACGATCGGATATGATAGAGATTGGTACAGGTGATGAGAAACAACTTTGATGTCTTTGCCTAGCGAGTGTAATCATCTCATCGCTCTCCTTTATTCGCAGAAATGAGCGGACTTAGTGAGACGGTCTACAATGACCCAAATGGTGTCAAAACCATTAGAAGTTCTCGGTAACTTTGCGATGAAATCCATTGTGATTCTTTCCCATTTCCATACGGGAAGTTCTGGTTGGGTTAACAATCCTGATGGCTTTTGATGTTCAGCTTTGACTCTCAAGCATGTCAAGCATTTATTGGCATAGTTGGCGATATCAGCCTTCATGTTTAGCCACCAATACAAAAGCTTTAGATCTTGATACATCTTGTTGGGACCAGGATGTATGGAATACTTCGATTTATGTGATTCATGCATGATGAGTTCTCGGATACCTCCGTAGAGTGGAATCCAATTTCGATCTTTGAAACATAACGTTCCGTCCGATCTCTTCACAAATCCATTTTCATTCTCCGGCATGCCATAAATCTTCTCATTCGGCCTATTTTCTTCTTTAAGTGCTTCGATCTGAGCTTCAAGAATTTTCGATGGTAGGGGTGAATTGATTACCATACCCATTGATCTCACTCTAAGTGGCTTAGGGCGATCTTTTTTGCTCAAGGCGTCGTCAACAACGTTCGCCTTTCCAGGATGGTAACGGATCTCGCAGTCATAATCACTGAGCAATTCTAGCCAGCGGTGTTGATGCATATTTAGTTCTTTTTTATCTAAGATGTGTTGAAGACTTTTGTGATCAGTGTACACTATACACTTGGTTCCGTACAAATAATGTCTCCATAACTTGAGTGCAAATACCACAACGCCAAGTTCTAGATCGTGAGTAGTATAATTCTTCTCATGAGTTTTGAGTTGACGTGATGCGTAAGCAATCCCTTTGTTCCTTTGCATTAGAACAGCGCCTAAACCCATGTGTGAAGCATCGCAATATACTACAAAATCTTCTACTCCTTCAGGTAGTGCCAAGATGGGTGCTTCGTAAAGCTTGTTCTTTAGGAGTTGAAAAGCTGATTCTTGATCGTCTCCCCATTCGAATTTCTTCATTTTCTGGGTTAATTCGGTCAATGGTTTGGCTATCTTCGAGAAACCTTCGATGAATCTCCGATAATAACCAAAGAAGTCCTAAGAATTGACGAATTTCATGGGGTTGGTGAGTACCGACCAATTCTTTACTTGATTCGATCTTGCGGGATCCACGTGGATTCCTTCACCGTCGATCACATGACCAAGAAATTGGACCGTCTCAACCGAAAATCGCATTTGGAAAACCTTTGCTTACAATTCTTCATCCTTGAGTAACTTCGGTGATGCCTCGATGTTCGCATGTTCTTCTTTATCACGAGAGTAGATAAGAATACCGCCAATGAACACGATGACTAATTTATCCGATATGGTTTACAAACTCTATTCATGAGGTCCATAAATACAATGGGTGCATTAGTTAAACCGAATGGCATTACTTGGAATTCATAATGGCCATATCGAGTTCTAAACGCGGTCTTGGGTATATCTTCCTCTTTACCCTTAACTCGATGGTATCCGGATCTTAAATCAATCTTCTAGTATACACTCGAGCCTTGTAATCGAACAAAAATCATCGATTCTTGGTAAGTGATAGTGCTTGATTGTGAGCTTGTTCAATTCTCCTGTAATCGATACACATCCGAAATGATCCATCTTTCTTAATCAATAAAATCGGTGCTCCCGGGTGAGGAACTTGGTCTAATGAACTTTATTAGATAGCTCTTCTAGTTGTTTGGACAATTCTTGCATTTCCGAGGGTGCTAAACGGTATGGTGCTCGTCTGCATGGGCGTAGCTCTAGGAATAAGATCGATTTGAAATTCGACTTGTCGGCGGTGGGAGTCCAGGAAAATCTTCGAAACACCTCGGAAATTCTCGACTACGTACATCCTCTAGTCATTTCTCTTCCGACTTCTTTTCACATACTTGAGCTAAGAAGGCATAACATCCTTCTCCATGTACTTTATCGATTCACAAGTGATATGATACTTAAGTACTTTCTACTTTGATCTCCTTGGATAACCAAAGTTTCACCGTTGATTTGGATATGAACGGTTTTCTCGTCATAAACAATCCTAGCACGGTGTTTAGACAACCAATCCATGCCAATTACGACATCGAAACTACCAAGTTTGATTGGTAAAGATCTATGAGAACAGTGGTCTTGTAACATAATAGGGCAATTACGGATTACGGTGTTGGTTCCTATTATCTTCCATCGCGTGTTCTATCTCGTAAGTCAGATCTAAGGCAATTGGGGATATTTCAAGTAATGGTGCGGTTAGTAGATACAAAACTCTTATCGGCTCCAGAGTCAAACAAGATTTTTATGTAATGATTGTTAAGAGAATACGCACCCATCACAACGTCAGGGTTCAACAAAATGTCTCCATATCCTAGCACGTACGCCTGCATGCGCATTGTTCGGTTGAGTCTGATTCCTCTTTGGGCATTGACTCTTGAAATGACCTTTTCTCCACATCCATAACAATTCATGTTTGCCACAGTGTTTCTCCGTGGTTTCGACAATGCTTTCCTTGATGACCCACACCATTGCACTTGTCACACTTCACAAAGCAAGGTCCGTAATGGTGCATCAAACATCCGTTACACGGGATGTGGTCCGGCATACCCTTTTTTTCGGCATGGTGCGGCATAATCCCTTGCGGCTTCTTGTCTTGGGTTTTGCTGATTGTGATGATGGTTTCGCTATGGAGCATCTTTGCTTGTTGTTCCATTGTTGTTGTTGGACTGATGGTGGTTGGAATTTGAGCTTTTCCGATCATCAAGCTTTCTTTTGTTGTCACTTGAGCCTTGTGCATTTTCAAGCTTCAATATCGGCTCCATAAGGCGGTGGGATACAATGACCACTTCTTCTATAGTCTTTGGATTAGAAGCGATGACATCTCCTTCAATGCTCCGGGGTAGACCTCCGATCAAAGCTTCCAAAAGCTTTTCATTGTAGGTAACAGATGAGGACACAGAGCTCTCACTCATGGAATCTCTTGAAGTATGTCTTGAGATCATTACCTTTAGCGACCAAGTAGTAATACTCATCTTCGAGCTTCTTGATCTTAGTCTCGGGCAATAATGTTTCATTATATTGTTTCAGATCGACCATGAAATCTTACAAGCTTCTTCCATTCCAATTGGTTGAGCATGGGCTTTCCACCAAGATAACGCATCTTCTAGCAAAGTTCCATTGCAAACTTGACCTTGCAATCATCTCGGCAAATACTTAGCGAAATACGTCCCGGTTCTCTCAAACCAATGAAGTAAACCAATAGCGCCTTCAGCCTTTGAAGAATGTCGGTTGCAATTCATGAACTCTTTGTAGCTACACTTACGGTTACCAAGACTCACTTTGATTTGTTGGAGTGTTAGTTGCATTTAAGTTTGCCATTTCAACACGACGATGCGACCTCATGACACGAGTTGCTTCACTAGAAGAGCGACTTGACCACGCGTCTTTGCTTGGGCAACACGCTTTAGTTTAAACCTTCTCGAGCGATCTCGCTTCTCGGGCAATCTCGGCTTCTCTTGCAATCTCGACATGTTGCAATTTCGGCTCTTCTTGCAGCTAAACTCACTTCACGTGCCTCTTGGACAATTCGTTCAAAAAGAATGCATTCAACTTGACTCTAGTCACGGCATCTTTGAGCTATAGCAGCTTAACGCTTTTAGCCACCATTTTTCCGAACAAATGCGGGGTGATGGTGGATGAGGTAGTTTTCTTCTTGACGATTTTTCTAAAATTACCAAGAAATAAACACCAAGATTAAGAAATCATCGGTGATAATAAAAGTGATTACACATTATAAATATCATAATAGTCGAGATCACCACTTTAAATCAATGATATGATATCGTTATGAATAGCAATAAGTGAATCATGATCATAACATATATATAAGGACATAATGATCGGTTCGACATACATTACCGATGAATAATATTACAACACAAGAATATAAGAAATACAACCATAGGATACATAGAATACATCATTACATAGTAATTGTTCACAACCATAGGTTACAACATAATAATTCTTGTTCCATAGTTACAAACCAAAGGATACAGCCTTAATGCCTCATATGGCGGCTTTATGATACATACTACAATAAAGATGACTAGAATTCACGATCTCCGATCGCCATCATGACGACGGCGAATCTCCTCAACCATGGTCACAAATCTTGATCCGCTTTCACGTGCTCGATCTCGCCTCGAGGTCATCAATCCTCCGCTTACGATAGAAGTGAGCATGAGCGGATGCAAGCTCGTGATGTAAGGCTCTCTCTCGGCCTAAGGTCGTGTCTCTCAAAGCACCGCATCTCAACAGTAGAGTCTCAAGCCTCGGGTCAATCTGGTCACGCCTCTCTCGCCTCACAACTGGGTGCTCATCATGTCGAATACAATCTCAATAGAGCAATGACTCATCACGAGGTTATCGACCTCCTCCTCCAAGCTCTCTATCCTAACTAGCGGGATCTCATCATAATGCGCCATGAGCTCACTCAATCGGTCTCGTGTCTCAACGAGTCTCAGTAGCCAATAGAGGAATGGTGTGGTGTACAGTTCACCGCAATAAGCGAACCGAGCCGGTGCGGTGGTTGAGCTCTCTCCAAGCTTGAATGAACTAGGTGCTCCCCTCTCTTCTCTCCAACGACGGTAGTGGTATCAAGAATGACCATCTCCTAGCGCCTGCCTTCTTCCTAGGTCCGGTCCCAACGCCCACTGAGTAGGCATGTCCTGATCGATAGTCGTGGTGGATAGCACTTAATGTAAAGCGGTAAGGATGGCTCATTGAAAGTGTCCAATGGAGGTGATGTCGAGGGTGTGATGAAACAGAATAGTGGTAGTCCGATGATAGAATACTATAGGTGGCGGTGGTGGTGAAGTAGCGATATGTGGAGCGAAGAGGTGAAACCGGTGATGATCGAGTAGATGGTGATCGAGTTGATGGTGACCGAGCTGATGGTGATCGAAACCGATGGTATCACACGAGTCATAGTGATGGATCGCACGCTTCCTAGCTGTGTGTTTGAAGATAGTACCCTTAGGATGCGGTCTATAAGGCACTCTGAACGGCTCGGGCTCATAAGGCTTAAGAACACGGATCCCACGCCGACGACGACGGATCAGTAGAGGATGATAATTGAAGAGTCCGATGAAGTAGAATCGATGCTTTCGGATGACTTGGATGATCCATCATCCACAACGACATCTAAAGCAGTAGCCATTGTTGCGACTCATAATCTTGATCTAAGGTCATAGTAGCAAAAGCATTATGCTCTTGAGAGCGAGCAATCATAATGGAGCAGTAGGAGTTCGGGCAACTTCGCCTTCCTCGAAAGGTTCGGTCGTCCAAACAAAGGGTTGGTATGATCGGACCGGGATGACTGCATATTGACAATCGTAGAGGACATAGTGCCTTCCATCTCGTTGTCCGGAGACGAAAAACCGGTGGGAAGCAAGCATGGTATGTAACAACCCATAAAATAATAATGTAAGTAAAATGCCAAATAGTATGATTAACAAGATTTTAGTTAGTTGCGACATCTACCAAGCAAATCTCCATGCCTAACTAAAATGAATGCAATTTACTTATGATTTAGTGATGCATCAATCCTAATGCATAGAGCGGTCACGGAAGGGCATAGTATGCGGTGGTGTAAAATAGTCTCGTTTTAAAAGTGCGGTTATAGTCCAAATGTTTTTGAAAACTCTTCGTTCTCTATAACCTTGGCTCGATGCAATTTGTAACACCTAGAAAATCTTAATGACACGAAAGACTAATTCGGTGTTGCTATTAAGGTTAATTCACATATAGCATATAATAGGTTTATTGAGAGCGATGTTCGTAGTACGTGTATAGGACTAAGGGGGTGTTTGGGAAAGCTTAAATAGCTTATCAACCTATGTTATAAGTAAACACAATGCAAGAAATGGTGTTCGACTATTCTAATCAACTAATTCCCAATAAGTAAACGCCTTTTAGGGGTTGTTTGGGACTACTATTTTAAGGGATTATATGCTTATCAGATTGTTTTAAAGCAGATAAGCAATTCCAAACAATATTGAAAATTGCTTCTATTCTTCTTCTTTTTTTCATTAAATACTCAAAAGGGCTTATTGGCCGTACCAGAACACACTTAAATATCTGAATAAGCTAACCCGAACACTCCCTTAAGATATTAATGATTGACAAACTCTGTATAATTTAAGTTATAAGTTACATTACCAAACTAGCACCTATTATGTTATAATTCTAACTAGCACCTACCACTATTATTTAATGTATAAGTTATGTTAGATAACATGCTTATATATCTATCCATATCTTAATAACATACCAGAAAGATAGAAGAAGAAGAAACCTTTGAAAGAAAGATGTTTGGGCAATGTCTTTGCAAAATGATATATATATATATATATAGGTTTGGGTTATTATGAAAGTTTTTAGAATGAAAAGAATGAGAAGGCATGTGGAGGTGACATGTGTCACCTTGCCACATCACCATACCCCCACCCACCCACCCTCCCTCGCCCCCACCCCTTACCGAAAAAAATTTCAAAAAAAAAAAAAATCATAAAATTTTTTTCCCTTAAAAGTTTCCGCTAAATTTTTACCGCATCACGCTTATAAAGTTCTTGATCACAATCATGATTTTAGTGTATTAAGGTTATAAATTATCGCATCACGGCTTATAAATTTACTACATCACAATCATGATTTTAGTGCATTAAGGTTATAACATTGATTTTAGTGCATCATAGTTGATGCACTTAACTATTAACTATGATACAAGAATTTATAATAAAGATGCACCAAAATTTATTAGTGCATTAATGTTATAAGTTATCACACACAATGATGATTTTTGTGAATTAAGGTTATAAATTCTCGCATGATGCTTATAAAGTTATTGCATCACAATCATGATTTTAGCGCATTAAGGTTATAACCTTGATTTTAGTGCATTAAGGTTATAACCTTGATTTTAGTGCATCATAGTTGATGCACTTAACTATTAATTATGATGCAAGAATTTATAATAAAGATGCACAAAATTTATTAGTGCATTAAGGTTATAAGTTATTGCATTACGGTTATAAAGTTATCGCATCATAATCATGATTTTAGTGCATGAAGATTATAAATTACCGCATCACAATTATGATTGTGATGTAGTATTTTATAACCGTGATGCAAGAATAAATTTTGGCGGGATTTTTTTTGCCAAATTTTTTTGGGGTGGTGGGGGGTGACACATGTCACATGACATGGCATGGTGATGTGGCAAAGGTGATACATGTCACCTCCACATGCTTTCTCATTATTTTCATTATAAGAAACTTTTCATTTTAACCTACCCTATATATATATATATATATATATATATATATATATATATATATATATATATATATATATATATATATATATATATATATATATATATATATATATATATATATATATATATATATATATATATATATATATATATATATATATATATATATATATATATATATATATATATATATATATATATATATATATAGGCCCTGGCTCCATTGAAAAGGTTTTATTTTGAGATGATTGAGAAATCTTAGTTTACAAATTGATTCATGTTTTTATTTGATTCACAAGTAAACATCATTTTATTGTGAATCGAATCTATAAATAAAAATTTGATTCACAAATCATTGATAAAATCGAGTTATGATGATGATTCATTAAATTTGTACGGATGATTCAAGATTCTTCATATATTGCAAAATCGAGATTTTAACATTGATTCAAATTTTTTTACACATTTTGAAGTTTAATCACATTAAAATGAGTTTTACGCTTGAAAACATGAATCAAAGTTAAAATCTATCGCTTTTGAAAACCTTCAATCTTCTCAAAATAAAACCTTCTCAATCGATCCGGATTTTATATATATATATATATATATATATATATATATATATATATATATATATTATCCACATTACTATGTATAATCTGAGACCCATAACAATAACTTGACATATTGACCCAACAGTTTGGGATACCACTTAATTCGAGTTGCAACTTGATTCATGTTTTAATAATTTTAAAGAAGGAAGTAGTAGTCGTTACCCATTTAAGTATGGATGGGCTGATATTGGTTATGTTATGTATATCGCATTGATCCAAGGAATCTAGAAACTTATATTTGCACATTACAATTCACTTAGCTTTGTTTGATGTCCAGCTTTTCAAGGGTATTGCATCGGTCGAGAACTTGCTTAACGATCTTGAAGACATTCTCACAATCAAGAAAATAAACTAATCATGTATGCACAACAAAGAATGCGAGGTTAGATTATAAACGCTCATCGTTGTCCTTTAATATTCATTTACCGATCTTTACATATGTACACACCAGGAAAAACTATTCGCAACCATGAAACATCGGTTTTATGTATGTTTTGTTATTATAATATGATTTATCTCTTTAGATTATGGATTTAGTTTGGTGCTTTGATTTTTCTTTCAGATTAACAAAAAGGACGAAAGCATTGTGAGGAGAAGAAATCAAGAATGTTACTGATCTAGATGTTGAAAATGAATGCACCGTGTGTTTAGCTAATAAGTTTGAATCGACGCAACAAGAGTAACACCTAAGTCAATTGAGATGGAAAGACACTAACAAGAATTTGAGATTCATGTTATGTATAGTATGCAGTGGACCGATGGTTTTGTAAGTATGAAGATAAGATTATAAGTTTTCCTAAACTTTTCCGAATTTACATTTTACCCTCGTTACGAAAAGTACGAAGTTTAGTCCTCCAAGTTGAGAAATGACACTTTCTACCCAATGTATTTTATACCAAAACTTTCAGATTGATGCTTTACCCCTCGGGAAAACTACTTACATTAATTCAGCCTCCAAGTTTGTTTTCACACGCTTAAACCTTTATATTTTCAAGTTTACACTTTTCACCCAAGTTTACTTATAACTAGTTTAAGCAATTGGCAAAATTGGTCCTCGTGGTTTTATTGCGGCGCATTTATGAATTATACCCTTTATAATTTCAAAATGGCCATAATAGCCCTTAGACTTTTCATATATGTTTAATACACGTACAATAGGACCCTTTAACTTTAAGAAAAGTTACAATTTTAACCCATGGACTATTTGCGAATTAGGTCCTAATACATTTTAGAAAAAAAAAACTTTGTAAATGAGTACAAACTTACTTCCAACTTATTTTCATAGCTTATTAGCTTATTTTAGACATATTAATGGGTTGGGTTGATTTGTTCGAGGTTTGGGCTCATTGGGCTTAACTATCGGGCTTTAGGCCCGCTAGCTCTTTGCGTGTGTTTAAGGTGTACGAGAGTTTCACATAGAGTTGTGATGCGTTTTCGACGCTTTTAACTAGTGTTAGCATGTAAACTTCGTGTCGTGATTGTCTATAACAAGCATATAATACGATCTATGGTGAAATGGTGCATGTAACATTTATAACATGTGACAAATCAAGTGTATCGCGTAAACTAGATTTGAGTTGGAAATGAAATGAGTATAAAGTTACTTACAAGACTCATTCATGAGTGGTGATGATCAATGTGAAGGTGATTTGAGCCTAAACCCGTGTTCTCCTTATAACGATATTCAACCTATTGTTTTACCCAAGTTCTTAGCGTTAACCCTTGTTTCCTTTCACGCTTTCCTTTAGCTCGCTCCTTTCCTTATGGTATTCTAAATGGAAGATTTGTGTGTGTGTTGTGTGAAAGTAGTATGGGTAAGTTGGAAGAATGAGTGTGTCGTGTGTTTATAAGGGAAAAACAAGCATGGTCTTTCTTATATTTTACTCCTTAGATTACCTAGTCTTAGCAATATTAGACATGTGCTTTTGATCTTGGTCTTAGGCGTGCACCATGGAAGCCGAATACATGGGACATGCTTAGAGTAGTGTCAAGTCAATATTTTGCCTAGAAAACATATTATCCCTTGTGTAATGAAGTCAATGCATGGTCAAACTAGTTTAGGTTATTAAACAATTAGTTAGGGGTGGCTAAACTTGTGCTTTGTCTCCTCTGTCCATTCTTACACGAAGGTTTAGGATCCAAGGAAATGTTTTTCTAGTTTTGGATTTGGTTTGGTTCCTTTCTTCTTCTCACTCGACCGGGTTACTAGTTCACAAAAGAAATAACATTTCAAATATTTGCAAGTCTTGTTAACTTAGGTGTATTGGGCTCGTTAGCTAGGCCCGAAAAATAAGGGTGTTTCGGGCTTGTTTAGTGGGTTAGTGTACAATGGTTAGCCCAAGGTAATGTTAAACGAGTTGGGATGAGGTCCAAAGACAAAATGGTGGGGCTTGGTCTTGTTATGAGGCCCAAATGGTATAATGGGTTGGGTCGTGAGGTGGTATGAAGCCTAATAAGTTCAAGCCCAATATGAGTTTTAATATATTTTTATTATAATTTATTTCGTATTTTACAAATTTTACGTATTCATATTTATTTTAAGATTACCGTGATCGTGGAATTTCGCTCGATCACAACGGTATATTTATGAACGCTTTCAAGTGCGCTGATCATGCATATGCCAAATGATATGCAAATGTGATGTTTAGAAAATTTCATGATGATATAGATCGTGCTTAATTTCCGAAAGGTCTTAAGTATATGAAATTTTCCGGAGCTTACATAAACATAATACCCATAAGTCATAAACTAACCGCATAGCAAGTTCATGTGCAAATATAGAAACATAAAGTCATAAAAGTTCATAAGTGTTGGAAATGTAAGATAGTGGAAACATCATAGTGCAGCCTACTTAAACATCATAGTGCAAATACATAAACATACTAGAGTTTTTAAAACAAAAGATAATGGAAAGTTGACACATCAAGGCTTCTTTGTTGGAGTTAAACATCTGTTGGCACTCTTTTTAGTTATTCTCACCCACCACTCCTGGATGCACTTGGTTGAGTTGTAGATGGTGTAGCTTGCCCAGTGGAGTCAAACATCTATTGGCACTTTTTTTGTTATTCTCCACCATCACTCCCAGATGCTACTTGCCTTGCAGACGCTGCATTGACTGCAGATGCTTGACCTTGATTTGCAGAGGCTTGAACTTGGCTTGCAGATGGTGCATTGACTACAGAGGCTTGAAATTAGGTTGCAGATGCTTGACCTTGGCTTGCAGATGCTTGACCTTGAGTTGCAGCTTGTTCCCTTAATTGTGGTTGGCTTGCGGATACTTGAGGTTCGCCTTGAAGCGTGGTGAGATCATTGCGTATGCAAGCTTGCATCCCTTTGTTGTGTCCTTTCCTTGCGGATATTACAAGTGATTTGTAGCCCTTTCCTAGTCATCTTCCCATCCCCGACCTCACTTACAATCTCACCAAGACTCTTCTTTCTTTTTGTGGGGCCTACCAATCGAACCTTAAACTTAGGTGGAAGCAAAGTTGTTGGCCACCATGTTTCTCCCACAAGTGCCTTCCATCCACGTGGTTTATCTTAAAGGAATATTGTTTTCCAATTATCTAGCCTATATGCGTGGATGGACCCAATCTTCGTGTAATCCAACATCCATTCCATTATCTCGCCATATCATGAATGTAGGCTACCGCATGTCTGCAAGGATACCGACACTTCCCACTTTCTACATGAACAATTCCTAGCAGCTTAAGTTGACAACACCGATCACCATGAGGTCCTTTTGCATCGATATAAATCTAAACCATTCCATTCCACTATGTAGTTTTACATGAGGCTTCTTTGATTTGATTAAAGATTATTGTGCAAGGGAGAAGTGGACCTTGACTTTTTCGATGACTTTTGCACAATTACAATCCTTTTCATTAGATACTCTCTTACATACTCTAAAGCGATATGATTGGTGAGTCCCTAGCATCTAATAATTGTCTATTGAAAACTTCACATATGTTGTCGATAAGTAAATCACAAAAGTGACCTACCTCCGTAATATTGCATATGATTTTGTATAAGAACATAATGCATAAAGACCATAACATTCATATTCATAAAGACCATAATATTCATAAAGACCATAAGATTGCATACCGTAAAAATGGGATCCGTCCATGTTCTTATGCAATTTTCTTCAACCATCCATAAGCCTTGATATTGAGCCCCTTTAGTTGATTCATTGCATTGTTGAACTCCATCGTTGTTGTTGCAATTCAGACTTTCTACAAATGTCTTTAAATATTCCAGCTCTCCATATCAAGTTCATGTTTTCATTGATATGTCTGACACAATACCTATGCTCAGAAGCTGGAAACAACTTCTTGATTGCTGGTAACAATCCCTGCCATTAAAATATATTACAATACTTAATGAGATTGTGGTTATTGTAATGTACTAAATAAAGAATGAGTGAATTGTACCTTCTGCCTATCAGTTATGAATGTGAAGTTGGAGTTGCAGTCTAACTCCAAGTCACCTCCAAGTTGTGTCAAGAACCATAACCAAGAATGGAAAGATTGCACTCAACTATTCCATAAGCCACTGTGGTAGATACCATTATTCCCATCCATCACACCGTTAATAGTTGACCAAGATATTGACCTTTCATGAACGCCCATCTAAACCCATAAGTCCCTACCACCGCTTTAAACCCCTCTTTAAAGATCCAAAACAGATATAAACCTTCTAAACAACATAGTTTTAGATTCGTGATCTTCTTCTATAACAATCTAACCTAAGCAATTGTGTTGGGATTACACCTTTGCAATTCTAAGACATAATCTCTCAAAGAAACCATATTGAACTTGAGCATCACCCTTTAAAGCATCCTCTCGCCTTGCTTTTTGCTCTAAAAGCTTTATGGATGGAACACCAACATGAAACTATTTCACGCATTTGATCTTGTATAGCCTTAGTTGGCATTTCGTGATTCAACTAGATCGGATCTACAACATGTGAAGAAAGAAAAGTAGAAGTGCGGCTATGATTTTTCTAGATAAAAGGCATTTATGTTCATCCTTGAATGTCCTAACCACCCATTTTGATATCGTGACATAGTGGATATACAAAGCCCAAGGAGATTTATTGTCCTCATCACACTCGCTCAATTACCCTTTTGCCTTACTTTTTCCCCTTAGGGTTCGTTTGGTAGGACGAATGAAATGTCAATCAATAGAATAAACGATGTAATGGAATGAAGAGTGTAATGTAATGATTCATTGTAGTTATTAATATGTTTGGTTTGTATAATAAGACGTAATGGAATCGATAATAAAAAAACTAAAATATCCATTTGTTAGGTCACTAGATTTACAACACAAGCTTACTAGAAAGAGATAAAAGGCGATTGAACAATAAACCAAACACACACACACACGATATAGTAAGACAGTTATGCGTAGGGCATGAGTGAAAGGAATAACTTGAACAACCAACCCTCAAGTGAGGGTTATTACATAGTATTTATAGGCAAGGAGCTAGGGCAACACTCCCACTCCTTCCCTTTACCTTATTGGACATGGGCCTAAGCTTATGGGCCTTCTACATAAGCTTGACCTTAAACAAACATAAATGCCATAATAAGCTACCTATTACATATAAGTAACTAACACTTGAATTATGGTTTAGGAGTGATTCCAACAATCTCCCCCTCAAGTGTTGGTGATGAGAAACGGTGAAGGCGTTGATGTAATAGTAGCTTTGACGCCTCGACATTCTTCTTTCTTGTGAGAAGAATTGCCTTGATTCGAACAATCTCCCAGTGTAGAGATAGTTTTCTTTGAATGCTTATGCTTTGACGTCATCTTTAACTTTGTTCTTTGATCA
>CM040239.1:258967668-258985251 GCA_022545495.1 Chrysanthemum lavandulifolium
CAAAGTACCGGCCGTTATGCCGAAACTTAGAACGTAAAAGATAACATTACTAGCTAAGTGTGGAAACACAACAATTATTCTCTTTTAATATTTACAATTTTCATTCATTTTTTTAGATCTATATACAACATGCGGGCATCTCCCCACACTAGTGGTACACGGGTGAAAACCCGTGTTTAACTCATCGTTTTTGATTACCGAGTCGCTAGCTTGACTCGACCCGAATTAATTTGTTCATGGGGAAGTAAGTGGAAGAAACAATCTCCATCGGACTTTCATTCAAGATGTTTGGATAAACATTGAAACGTGAAAGTTCCACACCGATGAGATATATTCCTACTCAAGAATGATAAATGAAAATGCCGGATCAAAATAGTGTCCTCATTCCCCAAGGAGAAAAGGGAACGAGAAACCACACCATTTGTGAAAATGGAATAAAGATGTGCATCACAATGCAATCCCATTCTTCATTAGTGAGGAGCAAATCACCATTTGTTAGATTTTCAAGCTTAGACTTGAAGCTTGAATGGTGATTGGCAACAAAATTTCCGGGAGGGAGAGTCGAAACGGTTCTTCAATCAACAGATTTTCAAGAAAGAGGATGTCTCCTCCGAATCATAGCAAGTATTGTCAATCCTGTTGGAATTGACTCATCACTAAGAAAAGCATCGACCTCCTTCCAAAGTTGTCATCTTCCTCATTTGGAGTGAGAGAAGGAATGGAAGAGTCGGAAATGGGACAAGAAATGAGTGGATGATCATTATATAGGAGATTTTAGTTTCTCCAAGATCGGCATCGAAATCAAAGAGATCATCGTCACTTTCGATGAAAGTGGATCGATGTGAGTGAGTTCATCGGTGAACTCCTCAAGAAGAGGATCGATCGCTGGAGTGATTCCTCAACATACTCGATGTCTCCATAAGAAGTACAATCGTCGCTAAGATCGGAGAAGGTATCAAAATGATCTTTTGAACACTCATGAGGAAAAGGGATATCACACATATGGTCAAAGTTCTCGTGACTCTCTCGGGATTGGGACAAGGTTCTCAACACTAGACTTTATGAATTCGTCCGATTCCTTTTCGTGAACAAGTGTCAAGATGCTCATCCCCATGTTCGAGAGAGTGAGTGGGAATATCGTGTGATAACAATGATGAGGGAGTTTAGAAGGACTAGCATACATATGTTTTATACTTTCCATTTGTTCTTCGCTAGTAATTCCATCATAGTCTTTTCTCCCGATTTTCATGGAAGGAATTTCAACCGATGAACTTGATGAATCTGCATAAAGTTGACTAATATCAAGGGTAACTTCATCATCATCGCCATCGTGAATGAAACGGAATCGAGAGCTAGATTTGGCTGCTTTTTTTGCAATTGATTCCCTAATAGATTTTTCAAAGGCAACTGGGAATCTAATTTAGCGATCCGTTCTTCACTAACAAAACTTCCATGGATTTCGATTTGGATTATCTTGGGATGTTTACATTCCTTCAAATCTTCACTAAATCCAAAAGATCAAGGAGAAGATTTTGAGGAGTGGCTCAGCCGAGGTAGTGCCCGATTCACTTGGTATTGTGGAGGTTGGTTATGATATGAAGAGTCGTAATTGTTACAAGGTGATGAGTGTGTAAATACTCATCATTTTGGTTAATCTGAATCGCAAAACGCCTAAAATGCTCGAAATGCATCAAAATATGAAAATATTCCAAAATTGCATTTTATATGTTTCGGATGCAAAATGTTCAAAATCGATGAAAATGAGCTAAGTTTGCATAATTGGCGTTTCAGTCCCCAAGTTTCAAAATTGTCAGAAATAGTCCCTGAGCCTTAATTTCAAAAGATAAATCACCAAAGGTCCTTTTAAAATCATAACTTGTCAAAATTAGTCCTTTGGTGAAAAATGTCAAAAGTTTTGAGAAATTACAAAATTAGTCCTTCAACTTTGAAATTTGGAAAAAATGGCCCCTGAAAATTTGAAAATGTCAAGTTTGGTCCTTGTACTTTTAGAGCTTGTCACTTTTGGTCCCTTGAAACATCTTTGGTGAAATGGCAGAAATGGTCCTTGTATTTTCAGAAAATGGCAAAGGAAGTCCTTGTGTATTAAGACCCTTTACACCCTTAGACCCTTGTCATTAACCAAATTGGACCCTGCCTTATTAAGCTTTGGACCCCTGTCAAATAGCATTTTGGACCCCCTGGCATTATTACCACCCGGTCAAACCAAATGGTCAAACACCCCAATGGCGCCAAAGTCTCATCTCTTCAACTGCTTCTCGACACTCAAGCTCCCTCACCTCCACCTCAACATATCACCATCCATGTCCCTCCACCTCACCTAAACAACAAAATACATTAAATACAACCTCCCCATTCACTCAATCCTCCACTGTCAAATGCCAATTTCCGCCAAATGCAATCAAGGGCCATGATTCACTAAAGTCATCCAATGGTCATGGAAAAAGTGGGAAATGATCGAGCAAGTGGAAAAGGTGTTTTGCATATAAAAAGAAGCAAGAGAGAGAGAAGAGAGTAGTAGTTAGTTTTAGTTTTCTTTATATGTCGTTTTTTAAGTTATCTTAATTAGTGTGCTAAATGTAATTTTAAGCTTTAAATTTGTTAAACTCAAGTCATTGTATCATTGTAATTCACTTTTAAGTATCAAATCCAAGTTTTTATATAAGTTTCATATTTCATGTTACTGTTGCAAATTTCATTCTCAAATTCTTATGTTGAAGCTTTCAGTAGCTTGTATTTAATCTCAAACAAGCTTGTATAAGCTTATGATAGCTTTGTATAAGCTTACATTCAAGGTTTAAATAATTTTGGTACTTGGTCAAAGAAAGTCAATTGGGCAGTGAAACTTTGGTTCAAGCAAAATGGTGATGATATGGGTGGATGCATAGGTTGATTTGGGTTTAAATAGACTAGTTTAGATCAGGTTTGGGTTTGGTTTTAAACTGCATACCATTTGTATACATGTGGTGGATATCTAAATTTCGGTTTTATTCGGTTTACATTTTGAGTTTGTATTTGTATTTGTGGTTAGATAAGGTTTAAGCTGTTTAATTATTTGTATTTAGGTAATTTTAACTTAGTTTAATCATTAATATTAGCTAGATTAGAGGTTAGCTCATTTAAATATGCAATCGGTTGGTATATAGGGTGTTTGGATAGGTCGCATAATCTGCCTTAGAGGTGTATGTAGTGGTTAATATCTGTTGGGTCATGCTTGTTAAGTCCTATTGAACTCATATCTGTCTTAATCTTGTGCCTGCAAAGCTCCATAGTCAATTTCACCCTTTATCTGTCTCAGTTGTTTATCTGTTGAGATTTGGCAAAACCAAAAGCTCATTTTGTGTTTAAATATCATAGATAAAGCTAGCAGTAGTGTTATTTCATCAATTAACATCATAGTTAGTCCATAGATTAGCTTCAAATTTCATTTTGGTCAACTTTTCTCAACTCGCTATAAAAGTCAATATTGCAAAATCTGTTTGAGCCCATCTAGAAGGAATTTTCATGAGCTCATTTATGAGCCAATCTAAGTGAAATTTGTGTTTTAAAATCTTACTCGTCTAATTTCTTAGTGTCATTTTATAGATTTTTGTGATTTTTATAACCCTCAAAAGTACTTAGCAAAATGGGGTAATTGCTCTGCAAATGACACGTTGAAAGTCGAGTCTGCATTGTGGTTTATGGTGTTTTGCAGAGCTTGTACAAAGCTCATTTGAGCTCATCTAGGTCTCCACTTTGGTTTACAAGCTCTCACCCAGTTCTAGTTTAGGTTTCCATAGTTGGGTTTGATTTCTAGCTTATTTGATTGCTTATTTTAAGCTCAAACTTGGCACCCCTTTAACTGCTTTTAGCCAAAAGCTCAAACAAGCCAAATCATTGCAACTTGCATTCGTGAGGTTATAAGCAGTTGAGACTTGTTGAATTTTGGCTCTTTTAGCTTATCCAAGCTTCGTTTCGGTTTGGTGGCCCTTGGTGCTCACTAGCTTATTTCAAGTGCTTATTTCTTAGCAATTTGCACATCGCTTCATATTCCTCCACATAACCTCTGTTTTTATATTTTTCCTAGATTCCTCATAATATTTTAGAGTTTTCCTGAAATTTTCGATTTTTCCAAGCTTGTTTGTTGCTTTTCCGAATTTAAATCAATTTTAGCCCTTTTAATTAGCATTTAATCCAATTAATTAAGAAAAGTTTCAAAAAATAATTTTCATTTTATTAAGTTAAGATAAATATAAAAGACAAAAAATATTTTTCTAGATTTTTCTTAGTTAAATTTGTACTTTTAAGTAATTTAATTAGTTTTAAATAGTTTTTAATTCCTAGAAAATAGAAAAATATTCAGAAAAATACAAAAATAGTTTTGAAAATTCTCTTTTGTTATTTTAGATTTTTCCAAGTCATAATTTTATTTTTCAAGCTTTATTTCATATTTTCTAGTATTTTAGGTTATTATTAAATAAGTAAAAATAGTTTTTAATTAATAATAATTAGATAAATAGTTTTAAAAATACTTTTCTTTTTCTAATAATTTTCTTTTATCATTAGGATTGTAAAAATGTCATTTTCATATTTTTAGGACCTTTATTTCTTAGATCTCACGTTTTATTTAGTACGTTCACGTAATTTTATTTAAACGTAAGTTTTAAGTTTTAAACGTTCATCATTTTAAAAATAGTGATAGCGTTTATTTAATATATTTTATCTTTTTAATTTTCTTAATTTGTATTTAAGTCGCTTTAATTTATAAACTTTTTCAGTAGTGTAATTATCCAATCCAAAACCTTTCTGATCACTATCCTTAGTGATCATTCTATCATCTGATCAAGTGTTTTACACACCATTGAGTCTCCGTGGGACTTAACGACCCGGGAATTCACTATATTCTCCAGGACTTCATTGTATTTGTGTTTTAAGCAGTTTTAAGCTTCTTACGGTTAGCCATTCACAAGTGGCTAGCTTGTGTGAGGTAGCTTGACTGCTTTCAAAGCCAGATCAAAATTTTAGGCGCCACTGCCGGAGGCTTTAGCGTGTGTTAACCTTTTTCGATCCATTCTTGCACATACCCCACCTTTTGTAAAAATTTTTTGTAAAGTTATCGAAAATCCAAAAGTTCATTAACACTTTTCCTAAAGTGTTAAAAGCGCCAAAAATATTTTCATTCTTTGTTTTTATCATCATGTTTTCAAAAATACCAAAATATTCCTCTTTACCCTCTTACCTTTTGATTCTTCATTTCTTACCCTCTAAAACCTTTTGATTCTTTCTATGTCTTATCCTCACCCTCTTGGTTGTCAATGGTGTGGTGGTCCTTATAATGGTGGCAATTGCCCCGGTTGTAGCGTGGTGGAATCTGGGAAACGGTCTGTCTATAACCAAGATCCCTATTCCTACCATAACACAACCGATTTATTCCATCGCCTACCACCTCGTGAGACTCAGTATTTCTTGTTGTGAGTATTGTGGTGGTTCACATTCCAGTTCGATTGTCAATCGGAAACACGCTTGTCTATGAGCGTGTTCTGTTAATAATTATGACTACAACACATACCACTCACGGCCACATCAGCTTTCTTGTTGTGAGTATTGTGGAGGTCCTCACTCTAGCTCGGATTGTCAAACAGGAACCCATTTCCTTGCAACAATTACGACTATTCGTTTCAAGACCAACCTCTTCAAGACCAAATGACCCACTTCCTCAAAATCTTCTCCTTGATCTTTTGGATTTAGTGAAGATTTGAAGGAATGTAAACATCCCAAGATAATCCAAATGAGAAATCCATGGAAGTTTTGTTAGTCAAGAAGGCGGGTCGCTAAATTAGATTCCCAAATTGCCTTTGAACAATCTATTAGGGAATCAATTGCAAAAGAAAAAGCGGCCAAATCTAGCTCTCGATTCCGTTTCATTCTCGATGACGATGATGATGAAGATATCCTTGATATCCTACAATTTTATAACGGTTCATCAAGTTCATCGGTTGAAATTCCTTCCATGAAAAATCAAGGAGATAAGACTATGATGGAATTACTAGCGTAAGAACAAATGGAAAGTATAAAACATATGTATGCTAGTCCTTCTAAACTCCCTCATCTGTTGTTATCACACCCGATATTCCCACTCACTCTCTAAACATGGGGACGAGCATCTTGACACTGCTCACGAAAAGGAATCGGACGAATTTATAAAGTCTAGTGTTGAGGACCTTGTCCCAATCCCGGAGAGTCACAGGAACTATTGACCATATGTGATTCTTCTTCCCTCTTGAGTGTTCTAAAGATCATTTTGAAACTTTCTCAAATTGTAGCGAAGATTGTGCATCATATGGAGACATCGAGTATGTTGAGGCATCACTCCCACGCCCGATCCTTCTTGAGGAGTTCACCGATGAACTCACTCACATCGATCCACTTTCATCGAAGTGACGATGATCTCTTTGATTTGAAGCCGATCTTGGAGAAACTAGAAATCTCCTATATAATGATCATCCACTCATTTCTTATCCCATTTCCGACTCTTCCATTCCTTCTCTCACCCGGATGAGGAAGATGACAACTTTGGAAGGAGGTCGATGATTTTCTTAGTGATGAGTCGATTCCAACAGAATTGACAATACTTACTTTGATTCGAGGAGACATCCTTTTCTTGAAAATCTGTTGATTGAAGAACCGTTTCCAGCTCTCCCTCCCGGAAATTTTGTTACCAATCACCATAAAAGCTTCAAATTTAAGCTTAAAATGTCAAAATGGTGATTTGCTTTTTCGATGAGGAATGGACATGCATTGTGATGCACATATTTATTCCATTCTTCACTAATGGTGTGGTTGCTCTTTCCCTTTTCTCCTTCGGGAATGAGGACACTATTTTTGATCCCGGCATTTTCATTTATCATTTGTGAGCCGGGTCTGTCTCTCTTTATCTCATCGGTGTGGAACTTTCACGTGCTTCAAATGTTTGTCCAAACATCTTGAATGAAAGTCCGATGGAGATTGTTTCTTCCACTTTGCTTCCCCATGAACCAATGAATGCGGGGATCGAGTCAAGCTAGCGACTCGGTAATCAAAAATAGTAGCACACACCATATGGGTTTTCACCCATATTTCTGACTTCTTACCCCTTTCTACCACCTTAGTGTGGGGGTGATGCCCCACATGTTATATATATATATATCTCTAAAAAAAAAAAAAAAAAAAAAAACTTTCAAAATAATGGCGTAGTATTTCCCTTTACGTTTTTGTTTCGGCATAACCGCGGTACTTTGAATATTGAGGGCAATATTCATTTCTAAGTGTGGGGGAATTTCGCGAATTTTGTCATATATTATCCACCCAATTCCCGTTTTTGTCCAAAATCTTTTGGAGTAAGTGTTTTCACTTACTCAAGATATGGTAATCATCCGCCATGTCTAATAAACAAAAGGATTGGCTAATCCAGAGCAAACGGCTCTTGGTAAAGATATATCAAACCGTTTACGGCTTGCAATTTGCCCAAAATTGTATGGTATTCATTTCACCATATCTTTAATTAGTGAAGAGTTGGCTAGCCGCAAGGTTATGGCTTGTGGTAAAGGCGGTGGAAAAGCCATAATTGGTAATCACTCACCAAAGATAATTCGATAATTTATCTAAGAGTTGGCTAGTCCAGAGCAAACGGCACGTAAAGACAAATCAAATCCGTTCTGACTTATGATTTGCTCAAAATCATTTGGTTAGCAAATGTACCAAGGTTCTTACTTGAACTGAAACATTTGGCTACTCCGAGTAATGGCTTTGGTAAAGAGTTTCAAAACCATTATGTTTTTCAAAAGATTGCTAGGGACTAGCAATAGTTTAGTGTGGGATTGATGAGTGTGTAAATACTCATCATTTTTGTTAAATCTGAATCGCAAAACGCCTAAAATGCTCGTAAAGGCATCAAAATATCGAAAATATTCCAAAATTGCATTTTATATGTGCGGATGCAAAATGTTCAAAATCGATGAAAATGAGCTAAGTTTGCATAATTGGCGCTTTAGTCCCCAAGTTTCAAAATTGTCGAAATAGTCCCCGAGCCTTAATTTCAAAGATAAATCACCAAAGGTCCTTTTAAAATCATAACTTGTCAAAATTAGTCCTTTGGTGAAAAATGTCAAAAGTTTTGAGAAATTACAAAATTAGTCCTTCAAGTTTGAAATTTGGCAAAATGGCCCTCGAAAATTTGAAATGTCAAGTTTGGTCCTTGTACTTTTAGAGCTTGTCACTTTTGGTCCCTTGAAACATCTTTGATGAAATGGCGAAATGGTCCTTGTATTTTCGTAAAATAGCAAAGGAAGTCCTTGCAGATTAAGACCTTTACACCCTTAGACCCTTGTCATTAACCAAATTGGACCACCTTATTAAGCTTTGGACCCTGTCAAATAACATTTTGGACCCCAGCATTATTACCACCCGGTCAAACCAAATGGTCAAACACCCAATGGCGCCAAAGTCTCATCTCTTCAACTGCTTCCCTGCACACTCAAGCTCCCCTCACCTCCACCTCAACATATCACCATCCATGTCCCCTCCACCTCACCTAAACAACAAAATACATTAAATACAACCCTCCCCCATTCACTCAATCCCTCCACCTGTCAAATGCCAATTTCCCGCCAAAATGCAATCAAGGGCCATGATTCACTAAAGTCATCCAATGGTCATGGAAAAAAGTGGGAAATGATCAGAGCAAGTGGAAAAGGTGTTTTGCATATAAAAAAGAAGCAAGAGGAGAGAAGAAGAGAGTAGTAGTTAGTTTTTAGTTTTCTTTATATGTCGTTTTTTTAAGTTATCTTAATTAGTGTGCTAAAATGTAATTTTAAGCTTTAAATTTGTTAAACTCAAGTCATTGTATCATTGTAATTCACTTTTAAGTATCAAATCCAAGTTTTTATATAAGTTTCATATTTCATGTTACTGTTGCAAATTTCATTCTCAAATTCTTATGTTGAAGCTTTCAGTAGCTTGTATTTAATCTCAAACAAGCTTGTATAAGCTTATGATAGCTTTGTATAAGCTTACATTCAAGGTTTAAATAATTTTGGTACTTGGTCAAAGAAAGTCAATTGGGCAGTGAAACTTTGGTTCAAGCAGAATGGTGATGATATGGGTGGATGCAGAGGTTGATTTGGGTTTAAATAGACTAGTTTAGATCAGGTTTGGGTTTGGTTTTAACCTGCATACCAGCTGTACACATGTGAGTGGATATCTAAATTTCAGTTTTTATTCAGTTTACATTTTGAGTTTGTATTTGTATTTGTGGTTAGATAAGGTTTAAGCATGCTTAATTATTTGTATTTAGGTAATTTTAACTTAGTTTAATCATTAATATTAGCTAGATTAGAGGTTAGCTCATTTAAATATGCAATCAGTTGGTATATAGGGTGTTTGGATAGGCTGCATAATCTGTCTTAGAGGTGTATGTAGTGGTTAATATATGTTGGGTCATGCTTGTTAAGTCCTATTGAACTCATATCTGTCTTAATCTTGTGCCTGCAAAGCTCCATAGTCAATTTCACCCTTTATCTGTCTCAGTTGTTTATCTGTTGAGATTTGGCAAAACCAAAAGCTCATTTTGTGTTTAAATATCATAGATAAAGCTAGCAGTAGTGTTATTTCATCCATTAACATCATAGTTAGTCCATAGATTAGCTTCAAATTTCATTTTGGTCAACTTTTCTCAACTGCTATAAAAGTCAATATTGCAAAATCCTGTTTTGAGCCCATCTAGAAGGAATTTTCATGAGCTCATTTCCGAGCCAATCTAAGTGAAATTTGTGTTTTTAAAATCTTACTCTGGTCTAATTTCTTAGTGTCATTTTTATAGATTTTGTGATTTTTATAACCCTCAAAAGTACTTAGCAAAATGGGTGTAATTGCCACTGCAAATGACTCGATGAAAGCTGAGTCCGCAGTGGTTTATGAGTTTTGCAGAGCTTGCACAAAGCTCATTTGAGCTCATCTAGGTCTCCACTTTGGTTTACAAGCTCTCACCCAGTTCTAGTTTAGGTTTCCATAGTTGGTTTTGATTTCTAGCTTATTTGATTGCTTATTTTTAAGCTCAAACTTGGCACCCCTTTAACTGCTTTTTAGCCAAAAGCTCAAACAAGCCAAATCATTGCAACTTGCATTCCAGAGGTTATAAGCAGTTGAGACTTGTTGAATTTTGGCTCTTTAGCTTATCCAAGCTTCGCATTTTGGTTTGGTGGCCCTTGGTGCTCACTAGCTTATTTCAAGTGCTTATTTCTTAGCAATTTGCACATCAGTTTCATATTCCTCCACATAACCTCTGTTTTTTATATTTTTCCTAGATTCCTCATAATATTTTAGAGTTTTCCTGAAATTTTCAGATTTTTCCAAGCTTGTTTGCTGTTTTTCTGAATTTAAATCAATTTTTAGCCCTTTTTAATTAGCATTTAATCCAATTAATTAAGAAAAGTTTCAAAAAAATAATTTTTCATTTTTATTAAGTTAAGATAAATATAAAAAGACAAAAAAATATTTTTCTAGATTTTTCTTAGTTAAATTTGTATTTTTAAGTAATTTAATTAGTTTTAAATAGTTTTAATTCCTAGAAAATAGAAAATATTCGAGAAAAATACAAAAATAGTTTTGAAAATTCTCTTTTGTTATTTTAGATTTTCCAAGTCATAATTTTATTTTTCAAGCTTTATTTCATATTTTCTAGTATTTTAGGTTATTATTAAATAAGTAAAAATAGTTTTAATTAATAATAATTAGATAAATAGTTTTAAAAATACTTTTCTTTTCTAATAATTTTCTTTTATCATTAGGATTGTAAAATGTCATTTTCATATTTTTAGGACCTTTATTTCTTAGATCTCACGCTTTATTTAGTACGCTCACGTAATTTTATTTAAACGTAAGTTTTAAGTTTTAAACGTTCATCATTTTAAAAATAGTGATAGCGTTTATTTAATATATTTTATCTTTTAATTTTCTTAATTTGTATTTAAGTCGCTTTAATTTATAAACTTTTCAAGAGTGTAATTATCCAATCCAAACCTTTCTCGATCACTATCCTAGTGATCATTCTATCATCGATCAAGTGTTTTACACACCATTGAGTCTCCGTGGGACTTAACGACCGGAATTCACTATATTCTCCGGACTTCATTGTATTTGTGTTTTAAGCGCTTTAAGCTTCTTACGGTTAGCCATTCACAAGTGGCTAGCTTGTGTGAGGTAGCTTGACTGCTTTCAAGACAGATCAAAATTTTGGCGCTCGCGCGGGAGGCTTTAGCGTGTGTTAACCTTTTTCGATCCATTCTTGCACATACCCCACCTTTTGTAAAAATTTTTTGTAAAGTTATCGAAAATCCAAAAGTTCATTAACACTTTTCCTAAAGTGTTAAAAGCGTAAAAATATTTTCATTCTTTGTTTTTATCATCATGTTTTTCAAAAATACCAAAAATATTCCTCTTTACCCTCTTACCTTTTTGATTCTTCATTTCTTACCCTCTAAAACCTTTTGATTCTTTCTATGTCTTATCCTCACCCTCTTGGTTGTCAATGGTGTGGTGGTCCTTATAATGGTGGCAATTGCCCCAGTTGTAGCGTGGTGGAATCAGGAAACGGGTCTGTCTATAACCAAGATCCCTATTCCTACCATAACACAACTGATTTATTCCATCAGCTACCACACTGTGAGACTCAGCAGCTTTTCTTGTTGTGAGTTTGTGGTGGTTCACATTCCAGTTCTGATTGTCAATCGGAAACACGCTTGTCTATGAGCGGGTTCCCGATAATAATTATGACTACAACACATACCACTCACGACCACATCAGTTTCTTGTTGTGAGTATTGTGGAGGTCCTCACTCTAGCTCGGATTGTCAAACAGGGAACCCATTTCCTTGCAACAATTACGACTATTCGTTTCAAGACCAACCTCTTCAAGACCAACTGACCCACTTCCTCAAAATCTTCTCATTGATCTTTTGGATTTAGTGAAGATTTGAAGGAATGTAAACATCCCAAGATAATCCAAATGAGAAATCCATGGAAGTTTTTTAGTCAAGAGCGGTCGCTAAATTAGATTCCCAAATTGCCTTTGAACAATCTATTAGGAATCAATTGCAAAAGAAAAGCGCCAAATCTAGCTCTCGATTCCGTTTCATTCTCGATGACGATGATGATGAAGATATCCTTGATATCCTACAATTTTATAACGGTTCATCAAGTTCATCGGTTGAAATTCCTTCCGTGAAAAATCAAGGAGATAAGACTATGATGGAATTACTAGCGTAAGAACAAATGGAAAGTATAAAACATATGTATGCTAGTCCTTCTAAACTCCCTCAGTCTGTTGTTATCACACCCGATATTCCCACTCACTCTCTAAACATGGGGGACGAGCATCTTGACACTGTTCCTAAAAAGGAATCGGACGAATTTATAAAGTCTAGTGTTGAGGACCTTGTCCCAATCCCGGGAGAGTCACAGGGAACTATTGACCATATGTGTGATTCTTCTTCCCCTCTTGAGTGTTCTAAAGATCATTTTGAAACTTTCTCCAATTGTAGCGAAGATTGTGCATCATATGGAGACATCGAGTATGTTGAGGCATCACTCCACGCCCGATCCTCTTCTTGAGGAGTTCACCGATGAACTCACTCACATCACCACTTTCATCGAAAGTGACGATGATCTCTTTGATTTCAAGCCGATCTTGGAGAAACTAGAAATCTCCTATATAATGATCATCCACTCATTTCTTATCCCATTTCCGACTCTTCCATTCCTTCTCTCACCCGGATGAGGAAGATGACAACTTTGGAAGGAGGTCGATGATTTTCTTAGTGATGAGTCGATTCCAACAGAATTGACAATACTTACTTTGATTCGAGGAGACATCCTTTTCTTGAAAATCTGTTGATTGAAGAACCGTTTCAGCTCTCCCTCCCGAAATTTTGTTACCAATCACCATAAAAGCTTCAAATTTAAGCTTAAAATGTCAAAATGGTGATTTGCTTCTTTCGATGAGGAATGGACATGCATTGTGATGCACATATTTATTCCATTCTTCACTAATGGTGTGGTTGCTCTTTTCCTTTTCTCCTTGGGAATGAGGACACTATTTTGATCCGGCATTTTCATTTATCATTTGTGAGCCGGGTGCATCTCTCTTTATCTCATCGGTGTGGAACTTTCACGTGCTTCAAATGTTTGTCCAAACATCTTGAATGAAAGTCCGATGGAGATTGTTTCTTCCACTTTGCTTCCCATGAACCAATGAATGCGGGATCGAGTCAAGCTAGCGACTCGGTAATCAAAAATAGTAGCACACACCATATGGGTTTTCACCCATATTTCGACTTCTTACCCTTTCTACCACCTTAGTGTGGGGTGATGCCCACATGTTATATATATATCTCTAAAAAAAAAAAAAAAAAAAAAACTTTCAAAATAATGGCGTAGTATTTCCTTTTACGTTCTTTGTTTCGGCATAACCGCGGTGCTTTGAATATTGAGGGCAATATTCATTTCTAAGTGTGGGGAATTTCGCGAATTTTGTCATATATTATCCACCAATTCCCGTTTTGGCCAAAATCTTTTGGAGTAAGTGTTTTCACTTACTCAAAGATATGGTAATCATCCGCCATGTCTAATAAACAAAAGGATTGGCTAATCCAGAGCAAACGGCTCTTGGTAAAGATATATCAAACCGCTTACGACTTGCAATTTTCCCAAAATTGTATGGTATTCACTCACCATATCTTTAATTAGTGAAGAGTTGGCTAGCCCGCAAGGTTATGGCTTGTGGTAAAGGCGTGGAAAAGCCATAATTGGTAATCGGCTCACCAAAGATAATTCGATAATTTATCTAAGAGTTGGCTAGTCCGAGCAAACGGCTCGGTAAAGACAAATCAAATCCGTTCTGACTTATGATTTGCTCAAAATCATTTGGTTAGCAGATGTACCAAGGTTCTTACTTGAACCGAAACATTTGGCTACTCCGAGTAATGGCTTTTGGTAAAGAGTTTCAAAACCATTATGTTTTCTCAAAAGATTGCTAGGGACTAGCAATAGTTTAGTGTGGGGATTGATGAGTGTGTAAATACTCATCATTTTTGTTAAATCTGAATCGCAAAACGCCTAAAATGCTCGAAAGGCATCAAAATCGAAAATATTCCAAAATTGCATTTTATATGTGCAGATGCAAAATGTTCAAAATCGGATGAAAATGAGCTAAGTTTGCATAATTGGCGCTTCGATTCCCCAGTTTCAAAATTGTCGAAATAGTCCCGAGCCTTAATTTCAAAAGATAAATCACCAAAGGTCCTTTTAAAATCATAACTTGTCAAAATTAGTCCTTTGGTGAAAAATGTCAAAAGTTTTGAGAAATTACAAAATTAGTCCTTCAAGTTTGAAATTTGGCAAAAATGGCCCCTGAAAATTTGAAAATGTCAAGTTTGGTCCTTGTACTTTTAGAGCTTGTCACTTTTGGTCCCTTGAAACATCTTTGATGAAATGGCAGAAATGGTCCTTGTATTTTCAGAAAATGGCAAAGGAAGTCCTTGTGTATTAAGACCCTTTACACCCTTAGACCCTTGTCATTAACCAAATTGGACCCTGCCTTATTAAGCTTTGGACCCCTGTCAAATAACATTTTGGACCCCCTGGCATTATTACCACCCGGTCAAACCAAATGGTCAAACACCCCAATGGCGCCAAAGTCTCATCTCTTCAACTGCTTCCCTGCACACTCAAGCTCCCCTCACCTCCACCTCAACATATCACCATCCATGTCCCCTCCACCTCACCTAAACAACAAAATACATTAAATACAACCCTCCCCCATTCACTCAATCCCTCCACCTGTCAAATGCCAATTTCCCGCCAAAATGCAATCAAGGGCAATGATTCACTAAAGTCATCCAATGGTCATGGAAAAAAGTGGGAAATGATCAGAGCAAGTGGAAAAGGTGTTTTGCATATAAAAAAGAAGCAAGAGGAGAGAAGAAGAGAGTAGTAGTTAGTTTTAGTTTTCTTTATATGTCGTTTTTAAGTTATCTTAATTAGTGTGCTAAAATGTAATTTTAAGCTTTAAATTTGTTAAACTCAAGTCATTGTATCATTGTAATTCACTTTAAGTATCAAATCCAAGTTTTTATATAAGTTTCATATTTCATATTATTGTTGTAAATTTCATTCTCAAATTCTTATGTTGAAGCTTTCAAGAGCTTGTATTTAATCTCAAACAAGCTTGTATAAGCTTATGATAGCTTTGTATAAGCTTACATTCAAGGTTTAAATAATTTTGGTACTTGGTCAAAGAAAGTCAATCAGGCGGTGAAACTTTGGTTCAAGCAGAATGGTGATGATATGGGTGGATGCAGAGGTTGATTTGGGTTTAAATAGACTAGTTTAGATCAGTTTGGGTTTGGTTTTAACTCGATACCAAATTGCATACATGTGAGTGGATATCTAAATTTCGCTTTTATTCGGTTTACATTTTGAGTTTGTATTTGTATTTGTGGTTAGATAAGGTTTAAGCTTGTTTAATTATTTGTATTTAGGTAATTTTAACTTAGTTTAATCATTAATATTAGCTAGATTAGAGGTTAGCTCATTTAAATATGCAATCGGTTGGTATATAGGGTGTTTGGATAGTTGCATAATCATCTTAGAGGTGTATGTAGTGGTTAATATCTGTTGGGTCATGCTTGTTAAGTCCTATTGAACTCATATATGTCTTAATCTTGTGCTGCAAAGCTCCATAGTCAATTTCACCCTTTATCTGTCTCAGTTGTTTATCTGTTGAGATTTGGCAAAACCAAAAGCTCATTTTGTGTTTAAATATCATAGATAAAGCTAGCGAGAGTGTTATTTCATCCATTAACATCATAGTTAGTCCATAGATTAGCTTCAAATTTCATTTTGGTCAACTTTTCTCAACCGCTATAAAAGTCAATATTGCAAAATCTGTTTGAGCCCATCTAGAAGGAATTTTCATGAGCTCATTTCCGAGCCAATCTAAGTGAAATTTGTGTTTTTAAAATCTTACTCTGGTCTAATTTCTTAGTGTCATTTTTATAGATTTTTGTGATTTTTTTATAACCCTCAAAAGTACTTAGCAAAATGGGTGTAATTGCCCTGTGCAAATGACTCAGTGAAAGCTGAGTCTGCACAGGGTTTATGCAGGTTTTGCAGAGCTTGCACAAAGCTCATTTGAGCTCATCTAGGTCTCCACTTTGGTTTACAAGCTCTCACCCAGTTCTAGTTTAGGTTTCCATAGTTGGTTTTGATTTCTAGCTTATTTGATTGCTTATTTTTAAGCTCAAACTTGGCACCCCCTTTAACTGTTTTTAGCCAAAAGCTCAAACAAGCCAAATCATTGCAACTTGCATTCCAGAGGTTATAAGCAGTTGAGACTTGTTGAATTTTGGCTCTTTTAGCTTATCCAAGCTTCTGTTTCAGTTTGGTGGCCCTTGGTGCTCACTAGCTTATTTCAAGTGCTTATTTCTTAGCAATTTGCACATCAGTTTCATATTCCTCCACATAACCTCTGTTTTTTATATTTTTCCTAGATTCCTCATAATATTTTAGAGTTTTCCTGAAATTTTGATTTTCCAAGCTTGTTTGTCGTTTTTCGAATTTAAATCAATTTTTAGCCCTTTTAATTAGCATTTAATCCAATTAATTAAGAAAAGTTTCAAAAAATAATTTTCATTTCTATTAAGTTAAGATAAATATAAAAGACAAAAAATATTTTTCTAGATTTTTCTTAGTTAAATTTGTATTTTTAAGTAATTTAATTAGTTTTAAATAGTTTTAATTCCTAGAAAATAGAAAATATTCGTAAAAATACAAAATAGTTTTGAAAATTCTCTTTGTTATTTTAGATTTTTCCAAGTCATAATTTTATTTTTCAAGCTTTATTTCATATTTTCTAGTATTTTAGGTTATTATTAAATAAGTAAAAATAGTTTTTAATTAATAATAATTAGATAAATAGTTTTAAAAATACTTTTCTTTTTCTAATAATTTTCTTTTATCATTAGGATTGTAAAATGTCATTTTCATATTTTTAGGACCTTTATTTCTTAGATCTCACATTTTATTTAGTACGTTCACGTAATTTTATTTAAACGTAAGTTTTAAGTTTTAAACGTTCATCATTTTAAAAATAGTGATAGCGTTTATTTAATATATTTTATCTTTTTAATTTTCTTAATTTGTATTTAAGTCGCTTTAATTTATAAACTTTTTCAGTAGTGTAATTATCCAATCCAAAACCTTTCTGATCAATATCCTTAGTGATCATTCTATCATCTGATCAAGTGTTTTACACACCATTGAGTCTCCGTGGGACTTAACGACCGGAATTCACTATATTCTCCGGGACTTCATTGTATTTGTGTTTTAAGCGGCTTTAAGCTTTTACGGTTAGCCATTCACAAGTGGCTAGCTTGTGTGAGGTAGCTTGAACTGTTTTTAAAGACAGATCAAAATTTTGGCGCCATCACGGGAGGCTTTAGCGTGTGTTAACCTTTTTCGATCCATTCTTGCACATACCCCACCTTTTGTAAA